>VXBW01003991.1:0-177241 GCA_013400375.1 Thinocorus orbignyianus
TATTTACGTGGCCTTTAGAACAAAACAGTAATGGTAACAGTTTCAACTGGTGTGGCTTCAACTGCTCTGTCATATCTGTGGATGACCTCAAAGCAATTAGTTTAGATGGTGTAGAGATGCTTTGAAGAGAGATGAAAAAAAGTCTTGTTAAATTAATATAACTAAGGTTATGAGAAAAAGTATTTTTCAATATTTGTGTGTTTTTTGTATTACCTGAAGAATATACTATGCCTACCTCTAATTATTCCCTATAAATTTCTAGAATTAAATTTTTTTGTTATAGTGTGCAACAAAAGAAAAAATTACATAAATAGCAAGTAGAAATCTGAGTAACTATTATAAGTGAAGGAGTACAGACCATCTACTGCTGAATATACAGAAAAAAGACAGTGGAGGATAAGGATGAAGTGTTTTCATATAACATCGCAGCAACAGAAAGAAAGAATTTCAGAGTAGAAAATTATTGAAAATCAGTGAAGGATGCTGTGTAAGAAACCTGTTTATTAAACTGTGGTGTTATACATGCTCATATGTATGTACTGTAGTGAGAACACAGGGGGAGAAGGACTGTTACAGAACCTCAAACTCCTGAAAGTTAAGCAAATATTACCTTGCTTGCACCACTTGGATAATTATGTAAAATGCAATACTTGCCACCTGCCCAAGTTGTTCTTGGAAGACTTCTGAAGTTCATACATTAAAGGTGCCTTGAAGGAGCAGGAAAATATGGCACTGGTATAAGTATAGATTCTCTAATTCTGATAGAATACAATGCTGTGGACAAGATTCCTGTGTGCATGGCAGTTTGTGTCTGCCAGGGCTGTGAGTCTGGCATTCCTAGACCATGTTAGGACATTTTCAACTAGTTGGGACAACTCAGTACACACCTTGATCTAGGCTTAACACTGATGAGTAAGCATATTTATGCTTTCTTCGATTAACTCATATAAACCACATGCGAACTTTCAGTCCAGGCAAGGCATAATGGAAGTTACCTTTGTAATCTTATTTACTTCAGTTATGGGACTGAACCAGCAAAAGACATTGGAAAAAAAAGTCTGAAGGCAGGGTTCGTCAGCAAGCTGACGTGGTAACTAACTAGAAATATGCTGCATCAAACAACTTTTCAGTTATTTGATTGTTCCAGAGGTGCCAGGATGCAATTCTTTTATTGTCCATGTATTAGTAAATGTCACTGTGTAAACATTGGAGTACATACGGAGCTGTTAACTAAATTTTTTATTTTGTCCAGACTCCCCACTCACTTAATGTGCAAAATATCATGTAAATAAAGGTTGTCATGTATGCTGTTTGTACTTCCCAGCTTCTCACTCAATCAAAATTGTCAGTGGAAGGAAAGGGGAAAGAAGAGGCTCACAGCTGTGAGCCATGATGATCATTGATTTCTTTCTGAACTTCAAAAAAAAGGCAGAGGGAAAATGATGCAACCCTGAGCTGATGCATAGGCTTATGAAGTTTACTACAGCTCACTTCACGAGGTTCCATTTTATATTTTGAGAAAGTGATCCTTGAACTTTCTATTCCCAGATGACCCTGCCTCAAAACCTGAAAAAGTATCTTTTTCTTCCTCACTGGTCCCAGCCGGAAAAAAAAAAAAGTTAAAAAACTTCACTCCGGAAAGATAAAAAGTCAGTCATCACCAGGTCAAAAAAAGGAGGAGAAAGACACAGGACTGTAAAACAGTATAAAAGTTTAGGGATCAAAGGGTCAACTCTCTTTGATGGCCAACACCTGAGCAGGACCCCTCTCTGCTCACCTGTCTTTGATCCTCATCTGTGCATTCCTGACTCCAGATCTGGAATCCAGCTCCTGTCGGTCACTGAGTCCAGTCCGGGACTTCTCCCAATGCCTGCTGGTGACATGATCATTATCCTGGGATCTTGATATGGTTTTTTATATACCATATATTTTTTTCCCCTTTAAAAAAATAAGAAATTATCTATTATTTCATTATTTATTTATATTTTCATTAGTTTAGTTTTTTCCCTAAACACATAAATCTCTTTAATCTCTTCCTCTTCTCTCTTTTGTTAGAGGGGGGAGGGAGGGACCATCTGTCATTCTGGTTGGCCAAAGTCATGATACTGTCATGTCACAATTACATACTTCCTCTGACACATGGCAGCTAAACTTTGTGGGGCTTTTTTCTCTCCCCCATTTGCCTTTTTTATTTCCTGACCCTGAAACTTCAGCAGGAGTTCAGCCACTGCCCCAAATGGCAGACTTGCATCCAAATCTTGCACTGCCGAGGATCTATTTCTCAGTCAAAAAAATGTTTGCAACAGTCTTCCTTCCAACAGCCCAAGCTTTTTTTAGACTTTATTGAAAACAGTTCTCATCTGCATCTGGTCATTAGTCCGTCTGCTTCAGATGGAAAAGAGCTGAGGATTAATCACATTTGGATCTGACTCCATCTCTATTAAAGAAGTCAGTTATCTGCCAATCCTTTTAAGAAGCAGTGAAAGGACTAAACAGCTGAAAATGTTCATTGGATCAAATTGTTTGTCAGCAGTAAATGGGGAGGAAGAAATTAGGGAAACCAGTCCCTGTGCTTATTTTTCAAAGTTAAAAGAATTTTAAAAAGTCACAGGCTCAAGATAGGGTAAGTTTGCAGAATTGCATTAAGTAGAAAAATGTTTAAGTTAGTCATCAACTAATATTTCTGTGGACTAGATGGGACTAATTCTAGGGAAAAAAAGTATGTAATTTATCCCTTACTGTTAAAAGTGATGTGCTTGGTTATTTGAATGAATGATGGAGGATAAGTGGTTGAATAAGTAGGTGAGGTTTTAAAAGAAGTTAAACTTTCAGCTTTCCATAAGATATTTTAAAAATAGATCTGCAGAAGAGATTTAAAAAAAAAAAAAAGCAATACTGCATGAGTCAAAAAATTTAGGAGTTATCCTTCTGAAGAAAATGTTGAAAAAACAACTGACTAAGGAAATTGTAATTTCTTTGCTCAGTTCTAATGCAAATTTGATGAAAACTGCTGATTGTCAGAAACTTTTATAATATCGACTCAAGTTTTCCTAAAAAACTTTGCCCGTCACTGTCATTTCAAGCACTTGTTTTAATAAATAAAGGTCACTCAAAGTTTGTGCTGTACTGCGTTGTAGGACACCAAAATGTCACAATAGCACCAGCATTTGGGAGTTACATGATGATATCTTGGCACAGTCTCACAAAAGTCAGTGGAACTATTTTAGTTTATACCAGTTGAAGACCTAGGTTGTATGGCTTAATCTGAAATCAGATTTCAATTATGACAAATTAAACAGTCATAAAACCCTGACAATCAGAGTGAATTATTTTTAGGTTAATAATGCCACGGTCAGTTTGGCACAGGTAATCTATTTCAATGGCTAAAAGCAAGGGGCAGTGATTCCAACACTCTAGAACCAAGATTATTTTTGTCTAGCTACAATTTTAATTCTTTTTAAAATACTTCAATTTTCAGGTCTCAGTGGAACACAATGAAAAAATTAGAGCCATCTACACATATTTTTTTCATATAGTTTCACTTTTTTTTTTTTCCTTTGGATTGCAGCCGCTCACTGGAGTCTGCACAGATGCAGTTTTGAGGGATGGATTTGAACAAATCAACATATGCCATAAGATATGCCATAAACCAACAGCCTATGAAACTGGAAGTACAGTGTAAAGATTTGTTTGTATCTTGAGCTCTCATTGCTCAAATTCTCTAGGTTTAATCTCAATGTTTTGGTTATTTATGTAGAAGATCCTCTGAACAACGCGTTTTTTTGGGTTAGTAAAATTGTTCCTAACTTGACTTTTGAAATGTTTTGTATAAATTCTATTTTGTTGTATAAAACATTTCAAAAATCATGTTACAGAAAACGTGACTCATTTACCCATGCAGGTAAGCATCCACCAAGAAACAATGGAACTTATGCACGTTGTCATGATAATGATGTAAATGATACCTACGGTAAAAAAAAAAAAACAGACCCAAAGAAGGATGGGTTTGGCTACTTGACCTGGAGAAAGTATTATGCACTTTCAGGTTTTCTATTGTTTCAGATGCTCAAGGGTTTTTTCTCACTTTCTCACTAAATGCTTTGTTTCAGCCAGGATAATTTATCCAAATTTTGGCAAGGAAGGATAGGATCAGAAATAATTTTTACATGCAAATTTGAGAGGTTTACCAACTATTCTTGATAATGATTAATAATTCTATTTCACCATTATCTAGTAAAGTGTTTTCATAATCAGTGCATTTCATGTTAACTGTGCTATATCACTGTATTTCTGTTCAAGTGTTTATTACACTGTTCAGAAACACAAAACCACTGTAATTATCTTGAAGCACACAGTTATTTGTATGACAGACAGGTTTTTGAACCACAGGCCAAACTGTGTTTGGCCTTGCTGAGGGTTCAAGAGCTTGTCACCACACTGATTGATTAGGTTCTATTTATATATGCCTTGCAAAATGAGAATACTGTCACACACACACACTAAAAAAAAAAAAAAGAAAAAAATTAAAACACTTAAATAACCTGAAATTGATTCTAAAAAGGAGTTCTATAAAACATGCTTAATTTAAACATTTTTCAAGATGTTTTTAGTTGCCCTGTTCTTTAAGCTGTCAAACAGCTACCATTCAAAACGAAAATACAAAACAGTGTTAGAACTTACAAGAGTCCAGGAAGAAATAAATGAATAAATAAATGGGTAAACACACTGGAGTTTAGTCTTTGAGAGTTTTCCCCTTTTCAAAGAGTTTATTCATTAAAAATAGTAAATCTTGTCAGTCTGATTCTCCATAGGTTTATGTGATTCCTATTCTTAAGAGCTACCAATTATCATAGAATCATGGATTTATGGAATGATTCAGGTTCGAAGGGACCTAAAAGATCATCTAGTTCCAAGCCTCTGCATTTAGTTCCAACACCTCCCACTAAACTCTCGTCCTATCGCTACATTCCCTCATAATTCTTTATCCCATAGAATCATAGAATGGTCAGAGTTGGAAGGGATCTTAAAGATCATCGAGTTTCAGCCCCCCTGCCATGGGCAGGGACACCTCCCACCACACCAGGTTGCTCCAAGCCCCATCCAGCCTGGCCTTCAACACTCCCAGGGATGGGGCAGCCACAACTTCTCTGGACACATAAAATACATCTGCTGAATTGGGTCCACTGAGTTGAACTACATCAACTTGTACTATGAGTCACAGAACACTACCTCAAACAGGGATGTGCAAGTCTTTAGTCAGTCTGTGTGGTATCTACAAAGCAAAATCTTTATCCAGCTAATAATATTAACAGCTAAAACAAGAATTTTGCCTTGAGCTTTGCAAAAAGCACCATGATTGCAAATAAGTAAGAAATGAAGTGATCTTTTTTCAGGGAATTGGAACATTCTGTTTTGATTCATTTTGCTTTTGTCCCATTTTCTCTTGTCAGGGAAACATGTGTTTTGAGACATTCTCAGACTTCATTTGCTAGTAGGAGCGGCATGTGGTTTATAGAAAAAAAAAGATCAGATGTTTTTCAGATGTTGCTCTTATAATGCTAACATTAAAGGTCATTTATTTTTAATTTGGTCCCACGTCCACTCTTTGTAGAACATCAGTACATGCTGAAGCCATCCATAGAATTATTTTTTCCTCAGATTTAGCCAAAGCAGGAAGTTGTGTCTCGTATGAGAGGCGTGGAACCGGTAGTAATTTCTGTAGAATGAACTTGAGTTAAAATAAATGTTTTGTCTTGGGTCTTTTTGATTGTTTTGTTTTGGGGTTTTGTTTGTTTGTTTGTTTTATATATAGCAAATAAAAAATAATCCTCTAGGTCTCTCGAGCAATTATTAAATGAAAGGTTTCAGAACTAATGTACATAACTTCCCTTATATCTATTCCTAAGAAGGTACCAGAGACCTATCTCAAAACATTTCTGGCATTTTTGCCAGGTAAGTGAATATAATATAAAGCAGAGCCCAGGGATAACATCATAGCTAATTAATTGAATTTTGTCTGTGTTCATAGTGCATAGGCAATATTTACATGTAAGTCAAGAAAATAAAAGGTGATGTTCATATCATCTACAGATAACTAAACTGCTCTGGGACCAACCAACCAACAAAACAACAGCAACAAAAAAAAAGCAGAGAAAAATAACAATGAAGAAAAGAGAACAGGAAATGTAGGAAAATGGAAAAAAAAAGACAAAAAAGGGGGAAAAAATAGAAAAAGGGGAAAAGAAAAAAAAAAAAGGAATGAAAGGTTATGTACAGTTCAGCAAATACGATTTGTGGGAATGGTGGGGATACAAGAACAAGAAAATTCCTAAATGCAAGTTCTGATGTTCAGAAGGATCAGGTGTTTAGTACAAGGTTAAAAGCAGATTTTTTTAAATTAAAATCTACATTCTTGAAGCATTCTGATAGCTTTGCCTTCTTGAATATTTACCATGCAATAGTTTCTTTTTCTTGTAGCTGATTCAGGTTTTCATTCATTCTAGGTAGAACAAAATCAGTCAACAAGACAATAAATGTTCCTTTTCCTGTCTGAAGTGTTATATTCTTTTATATATCATCTAACAACAACAAATAATCTACAATAGTATTTTCAAAATTGCTGAGACTTATCACTATATTTTTTTGCAGACAAGGTAACAAAGAAGTGCTCACATTGTTTTCAGTGTCCTGCAAGGGACATTTGTATTCTATCAGCACAGTGTCTGGAAAAGATAAAAATCAAAACGGAATAAATACTTTCTCATGTTTATAAATTTCTCAGCTACAACTCCAATACTGCCTCCTTACTGATTAAAGTATCAACAAAGAGACAACCAAATGAAAGTCAGCTGTGATGTCAGCTGGGCAGTGTGTCTGGCTTATACTGAAGCCTATGGAAGCTTTAGTAGAATCTGTGTGGCGGTAGTTGAAAATTAAAGTTGAAAATTGTTTAAAGTTGAGAACTAGATTCTGTCACAGAACTATAAAACCACAGTCTGATAAAGCATAAAATTGAATTAAGCTTGTTCTGTCCTTTATCTGTCTTTATCCTCTATCTAACTTTACTTACAAGAAAAATCATAAAAAGAAAATGTCACATGAGGTTGCAGAGGAAGAAAATTGACGTAATGCTTAAAAAGGCCATCTGGTCTTTCATATAAAGAAAAAAGACAAAGAGTTTCTGCTTTATAGTTAGAAGACAAAAAAATAGCTTAAAGCAATATTGAACAACATATTAAAGGAAACCAAAATATTTAAAAAGAAGTTTGGAATAACTAAGACAGAGAATACTGTAAATATGATGGGAAATCTTACACTAAATTCTTAGCCAGATCTTACAGAAAACTAATTTCTCAAAGAATTATACCTTAGGCTGAACAATGAGAAGAAATTCTGACATACGTAAATTCACTCATTTAATTTTACCATTACTCATTTAAATCTTATTCCTACTACTACGCATTCCAGGAAATTCATACCCTAGGGACTTCGAGCCTTTTATCCAGCCATGACAACTGTTCATGCCTCATCAGGAAAAAAATACTAAGTGATGTTACGTAGTATAATCAACAAAATTCATTTTAAAGATTCAAAACTCCTTTCAACTTCTTACCATTAAGTCCACGCAGTAACAAAATTCTTATAAATTTAAATATATTTAATGATATATTTTTCACCACAATTTCTTTGTGAAACAAAGGAAAACAAACTAAAATCCATCAATCAAAGCCCTTGGAGAAAAAACTACAAAAAAATAGATTGAAAGTCTTCATGGAAGAAGTCAAATAAACCCAGATAATAGCATAGATAGTTTGCAATACTTCCACAATAACCATTTTTAAAACTAATTGTCATGGCTACAGAAATAACAACCCAAGGAACAGAATTGCAGCTGTGTGCTCACACAACAAATGAAAAACTCTGGACAGATAGTGATGAATTTGAGTTAGGTAGTTTTAGAGTGAAAATATAACTGCAGACGGCCCCTGGTTTTTGTGATTACAAATGCATTGAAAAGATTCTATATTATATGTGTAGTGCTCTCACTGTAAATAAGTTCCCTATACTCATTATGTAATTAGGAATAGGGTCTAAAACGGTAAGTAATGTGTAACTGTCCGTGCATATGTGTAAGATCATTCCAACCCCTCCTCAATCAATTATTTTCGGTTTAAAAGACCTATGTATGTATCACAGAATCAGAGAATGTTAGGGGTTGGAAGGGACCTTCGGAGATCATCTAGTCCAACGTGCCTGCCAAAGCAGGTCCACCTACAGCAGGTTGCATAGCGTTGTGTCAGGTAAGAATTAAATATCTCCACAGTAGGAGACTTCACAACCTCTCTGGGCAACTTGTTCCAGTGATTTTTAACTTTTCTGCTTCCTACTCCTCCTCCTCTTCTCTTCTCTGCGTCCACTACTGCTCTCTTATCCCATCTGCCTCCCAGTCATTTCTGTCTCCCTTGAGCTATCTACTCCTCATTATATAACGTCTCTTTGAATCTGGTTTGTCTCTTGTGCTAGTTTCTCTACACCCTAATAATCTCTGGGTTTTTTCACTGATTTCTCTCTAGTTACCTCTGTCATGCCCTGGTTTATTATTCCTTCATTCAGTTTAAAAGAGCTATTACAATTTCCAGCCATCTTGTCACTTCATTGGGTCTTTCCCTTATCCTCTTACACAGATCTATATCACCTACCCATCACATACAAATTCTAATAATGCCTTGTTAGGATGCTCTTCCCAGTTCTCTCTTTTTTGTCCTTTTCTGTCTATCTCCACATTATGAGTCCAATGTCCAGAACGGATTCTCTTTTTCCCATTTGTAAATACCTGACCCGCCTCCACATTCAGAGGACACATTTCTCACTTGGAAGTCCACTTACAACTTTTTCTTTCCTACCTGTGTGTCAATCCACAACTCATAATCAGAAAATGAGATGCAATATACTGTAAAGAAATGAATAAACATATTCTACTTTAGTATGTTTGCCTACATTATGCTGCATAGTATCAATTATTAAAATAAATTTCTTTAACCCATCTGTTTCCTAGCTCAACTTTTTTTTTCCTCTGCCAACAGCTAAATCATAATCTAATAGTCATGCTAAGAAAAACCCACAGACACTGATCTGTGTTTGTTTGTAATTAAAGCTACATGAAATAAACTGAACCTTGCACTTGTAAAAGTAAGCAATGTACGTTTAATATGCAGATGTTTATTATTTATTTTCTGGTTTTGACAGTCAACTTTTAAAAAAGAAGTTATTTTTTAGAGTTCACTTTTTTTTTTTAATAGTTCACAGGAAGTCACAGACAGTACTGTTTTATGTAAATAGAGTCTCTGGAACACTTGGAGAGGAATTTGCTGCCAAACTCATAAATCATTTTGAAGTAATTTTTTTAATTGAAATTCATTACTTTTTTACCTTTTAAACATACAAATCAAACCAAGTAATTTATGAGAACAACTGGGTGAGTCTCCAGATAGAAGAGATTTACAAGAATTTACTGCAAAGAATTTCTCATGTCTACCTGAATTCATAGAATTTTTTAGTTTTTCAGAATTAGGACAGAAGTGCCAGAAAGTCAGGAAGCCTTGTCAGATTCTTGGTACTTCCAGTTTCCAGTCTGGCAGTAAATAACACAAGAACAACATTTTAATTGTTCAACTTTGGCCAATTTTGTTTTTCTTATGGAAAAAACCCTAGAAAATATAAATCTTTTGTAGTCCTAAGGAAAAAGAAGAAAGATAATACAGGTTTCTGTAAGAAAAATGTGCACATTAGGTAATTAACATCAGTATACTCCTTCCAGAAGGAGACAATAAGCCCTACAGACTTATGGTTAACGAAAAACAGTCTTATTTGTGACCTTCTTTATAGAAGGAAGTTCTGCTTCCATATTCAAATACAAGCATTGAAAATTAATTAAGAAGTACTTCATTAGCATTTGAAACAGGTGGAAAGAAACTGTCTGACCAGAGGGAGTGTCTGACCAGTTCAGTCCAAACTGAACATGTTGAATATACTTACAGATTATATTTTTCCAATCAGATTGTAAAATGATTACAGCTTCTTCTCACTTGCCATATGACACCTACAGCCACAAGTTCTTAAATGAATTAATACATCTTTTGACTGATTTTCAATTTCTTACAGATGCAGAACAAGGTAATAATAAACATAAAGTAGAGAAATAAATATTTCTAGTATGCTCTAATTCAATTTTATGTACATGGCAGTTGCTGCCAAAAGCAGTGTAAGATTTCTCTCCCTCTCACTAAAAAGAACCCAAACAGCAGTATTTAATAAAGGTGCAGAAAATGCATTGAAGGAGTGGTGCTAATGAGATAAAATTTAAGCAGGATACTGTAGGATTCTCAGAAAAAAAAATCTTGTATAACTCTGACATCAGAAAATTGTCTGATGCTATGCTATCTCTATGCTATCTCACAATCTAGTGAAAGAGGGTTACCAGAGAAAGACACAATCCAAGCTCATCCTTCCTAAACCAAGCAAGGTGTCATTACGAAGTCAAAAGTGCTATGTTTCCACAACGGAATTAGTGCATAAACCTGAACAACATTTGGTTGCAACAGGGTACTGTGTAAAATTGTCCTTTCCTATTCCACTACTATTAGTCAGCTTAAAAAGACTGGGAAATGGACTATATCCAAAAGAGAGGAAGAGCTGGCCATCTTAATTGAGAACATGTGACAAGCAGGAAGTATAGTCAAATAAGGTAAAGGGCTGTAATAAGCTGGCATTCCCTTTAAGATCGGTTTTCCAAGAGGAAAAAACTTGCAGACACACATTTCTATCGCTTTGCACTATGTTACTAACTCAAAACACTGTTGAAAACATAAACACTATTATCTCTTAATTTAGATTTAGAATATAGTGGAAAAATAAGGGCAGCACATCAGACTTTAGCTTCACAAAGCTCATGTGCTCACATCAGTGCTGTGAAACCACCCTCCTCCCCCAACCCAACAAACAAACAAAAACCATAAAGCAAAATAAAACAAACAAAAGAACCCAAACAATTTACCAAAGTGAGTGTAATAAACCGCATTTAAGAGTTTTTTCCTGTGGGTCTGGGTACCTTCACAACTATAAAGTTGGAAAACAGAAAAAAGAAATATTCAGAGGGAATATTCTAGGCATGGTCTTGCTGCCTAGATAAGTGGTCTGTGCAGAGCATGTTTTACAGGTAGCAGGAGGCTGCAGTTTGAGACCAGATTCTGGCATTAATGCAATAAAGAAACAGCCAGAGGGGACCTAAAGAAGTATTAAAAAAAGTTGGAGAAATAAATTCAAAAGACAGTGGTTTGTATGTGAAAACCACATGGGAAAGAAATTTTTAAAACCATACAATTAGTGAAAGGCAAGATGTTCATTTTGTTCTCTCCCCGTAAACTTATTTATGGAACTAAGTGTCACAAAGCAGCACAGCAATATGGGCATATGAAAGACATGAGAAGTACAGTCCATTCTGTGAACAGTGTACCTGTAAGTATTCCCACAGCTGTTCACACAGACATGATCATATACTTGAAGCTGTAATTTTTTGTAATCTTGGTCTCCTTCAACTTTTTCGCACTTATTCTTGATACTTCCACCAACAACAACTCCAGGTTCCTAAAAACAACACTAGAAAACTGATAATACATACACAAAACACTTTTAATATAAATTGCTTTATGTATTTACTGAATCTTTAGCCTGATTTTGAAAATGAGCAATCCGACAGAGGACTGAAATTGGTAGAACATCCTGTTCCCCAAGAACTTCAGCATATGATTCATTTCCTGATGTAATAATCAGTTTTCATTCATTTACTATGTGGTTCCCGGGAAAACAACACAGTAAAACAACTTCAGGGGGTCTCATTTATTGCCTAGAAAAGACATCTAGATCCCATTTGTTTAACATACAAACAAAATACTGTTTGTTCCAGAAGATGATGTGCATACCCAAGCACTGAATTTAATGGCATATTATAAAGTGAGAGGCTGGATTTATTTGGAGTTTGGCTTACACACCACTATTGAGAATGTAAATGCTGCAGCAAAATATTGTAGACCACAGACTTCTGCTTCATATAATAGGGATACATGAAACTTGCTGACCAGGGAAAGGAAAATTTGAGGTGTTTTTATACAATCATAGGATCCTAGAATGGTTTGGGTTGAAATTGACATTTAAATGTCATCTAATCCATCACCCCACGTCCATCCAATGAACAGGGACATCTTCAGCTACAGTAGATTGATCAGAGTCCTGTCCAACCTGGGCTTGAACTTTTCCAGGGAGGGGCATCTACCATCTCTCTGGGAAACCTGTTGCACTGTTTCACCACCATCATCATAAAAAAATGTCTTCCTTGTATCTGGTCTGAATCTACCCTCTTTTAGTTTAACCTCTGTCCTGTCACAACAGGCCCTATTAGAAGTCCCTCCCCATCTTTCTTATAAGCCCCCCTTAAGTGTTCACGCACTGAGTTTGTAAACAGGTCTCAGGACAGGGAAAGACGAGACAACTTCTCTTTCTGCAATTCCCTAATGTGAAATCTTCCCTTTGTATTTCACCAGTTCATCCTTCACTTTTCTTTTTTTTTCTCCTCACAAAATAACCACCCAAAAAATCCGAAAGGGAAGAAAGAACAATAAAGATATATAATGAGATCTCTTCAAAGGGATTTATATTGCATGCACTGGTTCAGGGATATTCTGTTTCGTGGGAAATTCTGATCTTTCAAAAGAAACTCTATCCAAACTTCTCCTGGTGGAAATAGGTTTTTTTTAAATGTTGTCTCAGGGGTGAGGAGGTGAGAAGAGAAGATATTTACCAAAACAAGAGACCAATCACCTGCCTCTACAAGAGACAGGTAACATGCGAGTCTCTGGGAAAATCAAAGCCAAACAGGGTGCAGTGGCTTCTCAACCTGCCTACGGTCCTTGCTCAAGCAACAGGACTGCAGTAGTTTGTGAGGAGGAGTCAGAAGCTCAGATTCTGTCACTACATCTGTGCTACAATAAAGCTTGAGCACAGGACTGCTGCAAGCCCGTAGGCCCATTGGTGCACTTGTCAAATAGCCATTCCCAGATCAGTCCTAGTCACAATTCATAGCAGATATCAACAACCATTCCCTTTAGGCAGTACAGACAAGACACAACAATCTTGTAATCTCTCCAGTGCCAGTACAAGAAGTCTTTACAACTATAAATAGTCCTCATTTTACATCCTAGGGTTTGCAAAAAAGCCCCCTCAGTTTCATGCTGTGAAAATGCTACTCGATTAGACTGTTCTTACATATAAAGGACAAAATGTTCTTACATTTTGAAGGACAAAATACATTTCCCCCACCTCTTACACTCAGATATGCTTTCACTGAGAGCACTGGGAAGCAGCACAGGTTTAAGGTCAAGTGTCACACTATACAGATGGACCACTCCATCAGTGTTCTCAGAAACTTAAATGCCTCTATGCAAATGCACGTAGCACAGGAAACAAACAAGAGGAGTTAGAGGTATGTGCATACCTGCAGGACTATGGTCTTACCAGCATCTTGAAGACATGATGGGATGGGTCCTATGACCAGAGTGTCAGAATGGAAGGATATGGGCTCTTTAAGAAGGACAGGCAGGGGAGACAAGGAGGAATTGTTGCCTTCTGCATAAATAACCATCTTGAGTGCATGGAGCTCTGCCTGAGGACAGACGAGGAGCAGACAGAGTTTATGGGTCAGGATTAAGGGGAAGGCAGGGGACATTACAGACCTCCAACAGGAAGAGAACTCAGCTGTCAAGATCTGGTAAACTCATGTAAAGGCCTGTAGGCTGGACTGACATAACTTCAGATGATGGAACTAGATAAATAATACTTCATTCTTATGAAACATCAAAGCAGCACAGACTTCTAAATTCAAAGCAAACAAACAACAGCATCAAAAACAAACAAACAAACAAAAAAACCAAAAAAAACCCAGCCCACCAGAAAACAAACAGATACAATTGATTATATCTTGCCAAAGCTTTTTATGGTGTACAAGTGTAACTAGTAGTAAGCATCCAGAGGCACAGGATGATGTGAGATCATTTCAAAGAGTAAAACCCTGTAAAACTGGCTAACTTCTCTATTTAAAATACAATTTTATGAATGTGAGCTTTCATCAAATTATTATGAATTGCAAGAAATATTAATAGATGAAGAAGGAAAAAAGTCAGACTAAACATCCATGCCCAGAAATATTTATAGCCAGAAGAAGATAAAAATTATCTTCTTTTTAAAAATAAGTGAGAGAAATTACACGCTTCCGTATTCACAATCCAACTTTTCCTCCATTGCTGCAGTTTTCAAATTCTGAATTCTGGCCAGACCCAGCTAGTGAAGTCAGACTGCACTGAACAGTATGGATCAAGGGTCAGGAGCACAGTAAAGAGGACGAAGTCTCATTTCCTATATAATACCTGGAATAATATCCCACAAAATATCAGACAATTCTGAGGATGCGTATGAATGTGCATTCTTCTGCCACTCCCAATCCCTTTTTGTCATGAAAAATAGATGTTATTTAAGATTGTTCCCAGCAAGAAAGTATTCTTTTTTACACCTGGTTTAATATTTTTCTATTAGCAGAACAGTAAAAGAACATTTTCTACAATATTCTACAAAATATTATTTTTACTCTTCAATTTTTTTAACTGCTTTTATCAGAAAAAGTCTGTCAATGTATTATGATTTTCTCTCATTTATTCAATTTGGTTAATATTTCAATTCAACAAGTCAGCAAATTCAAGACCAAAAAAATCTACTCAACTTTAATTGTATCAATATGCGGTTAATTTATTCAAGATATTACAAAACTTCACTTGCTCATCAGCCATTTTTGTTCACTTAAGTCAGAATTTGCAGACTTTTCACATAGTAGATTTTCATTGCTTTCTTTAGAATACAGGACACAAAAATTAAATAACTACTACAAAATAAATACAAATTACTGACTTCTCAAAAGTACAGATGAATGCAGTTTATTAAGAAATAAAGAAAAAAAAATGTGTGTGACATTTTATTTTTTATGACTGGAGTGTCTTGGTTTGAAGTAAAATGAACCAACTTTCTGTTTTAGAATTTGACTTTTTAGCTGGGCCTCTTCTAACTAAACTCTGAAATTAACAGCATATTGCTCAGAAAACTGTTCACTCTCATAGCGATAAGACTTGATTGTACCAAGGAATGGCACGCAGAGAGGCCTTTGCTTATACTTACTGCTATAATGAAATTATCTGACCTTGGTTGTTATTTGCCCCATTGGAGGGTCGCAAGCAGAAAAGCACAGAGGGGTCATGTCTGTAGGGAGGAGAGGACAGGACAGGTGACCCAAAACTGACCAGCTGGGGTATTCCATCCCATTTGCATCACGGTCAGTGTAAAAGCTGAGGGATCAAAGGATCAGTTCTCGATGGCCAAGGAGGAGCCTGTCTGTTCATTTGCCTTTGATCCCAATCCGAGCATTCCTGACTCCAGATTTGGAATCCAGCTCCTGTCAGTCACCAAGCCCAGTCTGGGACTTTCCCCGATGCCTGCCAGCAATGTAATCATCATCCTGGGAACTTGATATGGTTTTGTATATACTGTACACTTTTTTTTTTTTTTATTATTTTTTATCATTAAAGTAGTTTAGTTTCTTTTTAAACTCCTAGATCTCTCTAATTGCTTCCTCTCCCATCTTTCTCTCTAAGAGGGGAAAGAGGGGTCATCATCTGTCTTACTGAATGGTCAAAACCACGACACTGGGGGAAAAGGAAGGAAGAGCTACTTGAAGCTAATTGTCCAGACCAAGAAATACACTTAAGTGTTGTCAAAGTGAGTCTCCCAAGCCCTTATGCAATAAATGGGGAAGAACAGAGCATTCCTAGAAAACATATTTGTTACAGCCAGCATACTGAGTACTCATAAAATGTGGATCCTAAGTCCTAACGTTTTTCTCTCTCAAATTCAAGTCAAAGCTTTATTGTATCTCCCGGAGACAGTTGCTTAAAACTATGAGCTAGCCATCTACATAGAATCTTATAAAAATGTGGCAGAATTATAATAACTGAGGTTACCAAATTCAGTCTACTCACTCACTCACACATGCACACATGCATGCACTCACGCCCTTATGAACTCGTATTTTCTGTCCTCTCCAACCACCGCAAAATACAAATTGCCTAAACAACCACAAAAATTGGGACCAGAATCTACTTCCCAGCATATAAAGGGGGCTTATAAGAAATACAGGAAAAAAACTTTGTAGCAAGGCCTGTAGTGTCAGGACAATGTGCAACAGTTTTAAACTGAAAAGAGTAGATCTATATTGGACTTAAAGAAGACATTTTTTATTATAAGGGTAGTGAGACACAGGAACAGCTTGCCCAGAGAAGTTGTGGATGCACAGGCATTGCAAGTGTTCACGGTCAGATTCGATGGGGCTTTGAGAAATCTGAGGGTGTGCAGATGAGCATCTATCACAAACTGACACATAAACTTACCTGCTCGGGTAACCAAAGACAACCGTGATCTTTAGTTTTGTTGTTTCCACAGTTTCTGTGAGTTCATTGCTTTGAGCAATTTTACTACCTTTGGTGACCAAATTTCATTCCAACCAAAAATCATCTCTACCGGTGCCTCAGTGATCATCCAGTACCACAATGGAAAAGAATTAGTCACTTTGTAATTTACACATAGAATTGTATCATATTTTCGTTCATGCACTTCTTTCCCAGAGTTTTCTGTTATGAAATTATTTCCAGATGTCACACGCATCAGCGTGTTGTTTGAGATACTACCTGCAGGAACATGTGACTTGCAAACAATAACATTTTAATGGTCTCTCGTTACCACTAACCTTGTTCATTTCTCCTAAATGTTCATGTTTTTTTCTTCTCTCTCAGAGGACATCATCACAAGCTGAGCTTTGCTGTCGATTTTTACCCTTGGCAGAACTCCAGCTTCTACCACAGGGATCCTCCATTCTTACTCTGTTGCTTCCTTTGCACAGTCAACTGCAGTCAACTACACAATGTGCCAGCAGAGCGTGGAGTCATTTATCCTGCCCCAATTCATATGCAAGTGTTTCATTTTCTACTAGTTAGCAAAGAAAGCAACCTTCTTTTCAGTCAGCGCAGAACCAGGAACAAAGTGGTTATTTGAAATGAAAATTCATAGTCCTGAAAACTGTAGTTTTCCTTTACAAACAAAATCAGCCTATATATACAGGTACTGCAGCCCACCAGTTTAGAAGAAATTCAGTAGAGAGATTTCAATATCACCTTCTCTCTGTGACCCTCCTTACCATATGCTAACACAGGCATTCTGCAAATCATTCTTACCTCCTTTTGTATTTTTGATGGCTACAGACTAGAATCATAGAATGGTCAGAGTTGGATAGGACCTTAAAGATCATCTAGTTCCAAACCCCTGCCATGGGCAGGGACACCTCCCACTAGACCAGGTTACTCAAAGTTCCATCCAGCCTGGCCTTCAACACTTCCAGGGATACTCTATCCACAACTTCTCTGGGCAACCTGGGCCAGTGTCCAGTGTCTCTTCACCCTGACAGTAAAGAATTTCTTCCCAAAGTTCATTCTTACACTGAGGCTCAGGTGATCTTCACCTTAGGTCACACATTGTAGTTGTGTTGCTATACTGAGTCATCTTATAGCTCTGTAGTTCAGTAAGCTCTATCAGAGAAGTAGTAAGAAGAGACTGAGTGGTGAACTGTAGCCTTGAATATAAATTGTGAATCTCAGTCCCCAATTTTAATTTGATTTCCTTACACTCTCCTTATTTTCCTTTCTCCATTGCACAAGTGAAATTGTCTTTCATGGCAGAAGTGTACAAAACAAAACATAGCTTACATAAAGTAAACGGGAGTACATAGAGCTTCTTATTTTGGCTTCTGTTGATAATGAAAACCACAAAGTGCTGAATCTACATGACTTCCATCCGTCTGGTAAAGCATAAGACAAAATACCCATGTCTGCAATAAACGGCCTCTGGGGACAGCAGTTCATCAGATAGCTGTTTTGTGGGAAACAAACAGGGCTCCCATGACACAGTAGAAAGTTCAACAGGGTATTTTACAGTATCTTAATGTGGGGGGAGAACAAACAAAACATTTCTTACTACATGCACAAGACAAAAAGTTTTGTAAAAACTGAAACACTCTATTCAGCCACAAGTTTCACAATCATTCCATGAGATTTCACAATTTAATAACAGTAAACTATCTGTCCTTCCTAGAAATTAAAATCAAATCGTGTCCCATGTACCCAACTGAATATGCTGTCTCGAGCTGAACGCAACCTGCAACCCCTTTCCCATTCAACACTATTAAGCATGTAAAGGTATATTTTTGTTATCTGAACACAGTGACAAAAAGCCAAAAACTGTTTCTCACTTCCCAAACCATAAGCCTAGGTCTGAAGACCACTTTGAACAACTCAGTAAAGCCACAAGGGGGTCTGTAAGCCAAATTTACAAAACAGAAAAACAACTTCTGATCTTAGCTGCTCTCCACAGCTTGTCAAAGACATTCAGCACTATTGTCATCCAACGTCTTCTTCCTGACTGACAAAAAAAAAAAAAACCCTAAATGTCATAATACTTTTTCTCAAATACTGTGCTCGGTTTTGGGCCCCTCACTACAAGAAAGGCATTGAGGTGCTTTTTTGTGTCCAAAAAAGAACAGTGAAGCTGCTGAAGGGTTTAGAGAACAAGTCTTTTAAGGACTTGAGACTGAGGGAACTGGGGTTGTTTAGCCTGGAGAAAAGGAAGCTAAGGAGACCTTATTGCCCTCTACAATTACCTGAAAGGAGGTTGTAGAGAGGTGAGTGTCAGTCTCTTCGCAAGTAGCAAGTGACAGAACAAGGCGAAACAACTCAAGTTGCACCAGGCAAAGTTTGGATTGGATGCTAGTAACAAATTCTTCACCAAAAGGGTTATCAAGCATTGAAACAGGCTGCCTAGGGAAGGGGTTGAGTCATTATCCCTGGAGGTATACAAAAGACTGTAGATGTGACACTAAACCTGTAGACATGGTTCAGTGACTTCACAGTGTTAGGCTTAAGATTGGACTAGATGATCTTAAAAGTCTTTTCCAACCTTAACTATTCTACGATTCTATAAAACGGTGCAGGGATTTAGGCAGGTCTTGACCTTGTGGTACTGTCTAGCAATTAAATAAATGAGGGGTGCCTGCCTCTGCCAGGAAAATGGAGGTAGGGACAAGTCTGTATGGTGGGGTCCACATTGTTTACTCAATCCACAAGCATCACATTAAGTGCTTTCTGTGAACACCAAGCACAATTTTGGACCAAAGACTCTTGATGCTCTTTAAAGGACCATAAATTCATTGCGACATTTTTGATTTCCTGGTATCAATTTCCCAAGGAATTAAAAATTATTAAAAAAAAAACAAACCCAAGAAAACACCACCCTTTTTTTGTGAGACAACAGAAATAAAATAAAAAGTCTTAAAAAAAAATACTGTATGCATCAGTGTCCAACCTAAGTAATTAGTTCATATGCAGACAGTCTGCTCTGGAAATTTGATTTATGGTGCCAGTCCTGGCTTTTTGGAGTTGTCTGAAGTGGTTTTACTTCAGGCCAACAATTATGGATTGGGATGTGAAAAATGAAGCTTCTGAGAGAGGCTCATTTCCTGGCTTACTTCACCAAGTAGCATGAGTAAACATAAACAAGGGCTGTGATGCTTCAACTTCCAAAGCAGAGCCAAGCCAAGAATTGTATTACCTATTCAGCGGCCACAGTTGAACAAACAAAACATTTTCATCTCCCTACAAATGAAAAAATTCTTCAGTCGTTCCCAAAAGACAAGACACTCCTGTTAGTCTCATTTCCATTCTGTTTGATACATTGCCAGGTAATCATGCTCACCTCACTTTTCTCACTCAGCATTATCTGCTCTTGCCCTACTTAGTCTTTTTACAAAACAGCGTATGAAGCAGTTAAACTCTCTTCTACTACTTGTCACAATAAACATTGTCACAATCAATGCTAGATTAATAGGGCACACAGGCAAGGAACTGATAGCAGCTGCAATCCTTGCCGAGGCAGACTGTGCTGGTGACTACACTGCCACAGACAGAGACACCTTCCCACACGACAGCTGCATGGGACATCTAAGAAAGAGATTGATTCTGGGTGTTTCCCTGTGAGGTCTCTCATACATCTCTATAGAAACGCTTTTGTGATAGGATGCAAAGATGCCCTTTGTGCCTGGGGTGATGAGAGAAATAAACCCATCACTAGTCCTACTACGAAAGCTTACTATAGGGGACACTGAACAGAGCATAAGAAACAATTTGTCTATGGCGTTTTTCCTCTTTCTCTTTGGGTTTTGTGACTTAACCTCTCTGCAGGCCTCACAGTAGTTCTCAGAGCTCTTGCTCAGCGCTAGCAAGATCTCCACTACTTGTCAGAATTTTTTCACTCTTGCTGTGCCGAAACGTTGTCATTTGAATATGGTAAGCAGGGAGTAAACTTGCCTGACAACTGTGTTTTCAGAGCCCTCATACTGTCTCTTGTTAACTTAGATCGGGGTCTGAGGATTTAGTGATTAATATTTAAACCAAAAATAATTTGTGAAGAATTTGTTTTGGAAAACCATGATCCACCAGCCCTTTTATGCTTCACTCTGGGATTCAAAATCTGTAACTTTAGGAACATATTGCAACCATTTACAGTTCTGTCAATGAGCAGCCAAGCAGCACCAGGACTGATCAATGAAGAGTCTTGGTGAGATCTCTGACTGAATCTTTGAGTTGCAATCCCTTTACTGGCAGCCTGTTTACAAATTGGTCTGGTTTATGGGTCGCTTCAACATATATTTGTTTCACTAATATTAAAATACTTAGAAGAAATCAAGTAACTTATTTCTGTTTTTAAATAATCTCAATGCACATTCAGAATCTATGACACACAGGCATAAACTTATCTTTTGTATTTACAGTTCCAGGGGAAAAAAAGGAAAAGAAAAAAAAAAACAACAGGGAAAAAAAAAAAAAAACAGAAAGAAAGAAAAATACTCCTTCAAATGAAATCACTTTTGTCTTTATCTTGTTTTGTATTGCAAAGCTAATAAAATTATTTTCTGTCTTAGAGAAAACACCCATAACTCCCAAGCAGCATATCAGATGGCATTAAAAATGTGCCTTTTAAAAAGACATATCAATGTAGAAAACATAAAAGTTTAAATGTATTGGAAATCAACATCCAAATCTCTCTTCAGTCTGTAATCTGAAAATAAGACTCAGCTGGAAACGATGCTACTTTTTTCCAAAACTGGTGAATAATGAGAAGATTCAGTCCTCTCTCTCCAGGAGGGCTGAGGAATGCCTCTAGGCCACTCAACCTCACTTGCATCCCGGCTAACAGCTGTGCAAACCACAGAATTTTTGCTTCCCCAGGGTTTATTAGAATGTTTTTCCTCTTTTGATATGTTGTTTATATAAACTTAAACGACTTTCACTTTGAATGAATCTCAAAACTCAAAAAAATCCTTTGCTGATTTTACCTATATGGTGAATGATGAGCTTTGTACCAGTTTCATCTCAAAATAAATAACAAGGATTATCCCTAAAAAACTATTTTAAAAGATAATGTAGCTGGTTGCTCTGTAAGTCTGAATGTATTAGGACTTGCCAGAAACACCATTTCTTGGTGCTGATATTCATCAGTTACAAACACAAGACTATTCCTCGCAAAACCAGAGTAATTCCTTGAACTGAAGTCCTAACGACAGACAATTTTAGAAATAACTATTGACAGTCACTGAAATTTTCTTAGAAAACACATTTGGCATGATAACATTTTTTTTTAAGATCTGAACATTTCGCAAATAACTAAGAACCAACAGATTCTCTTCACATTTTACATACATCAACAGAGTTTAAAGCATATTTTTGAAAGGCAGGAAGGATAAAACAGTGAATTAATGAAGACTAATCTGCTGAAAGACTTATTTCACATGCTTTACCAATGTTTTCTGCATAAGCTTGCAATCCAAACTGGAACAGCAATCTTCCAATTTAAACTTCAGTGCATTAATCAGGATTAAGCTTTCATGCTTGATCATACTTTTATATGTGCTTAAGCAGCATCTAGCACAGTCGACTACAGTTCAACCCAAGATACTAATATACAAACTGACGTCTTAGTAAGAATGAGTCCAGGTCCAACTTAAATGATCCAAGGAACTTGTATTTTAATACCCTCTGAGATAACAATGAGTAAGCCTTTCAAACACATTCAACCTGGCTGGCTGTTAAGGCAATCTGTTCCAAATAAGTCCCAAGTCCAGGGCCTGCTCCAGAAAACCTACCGACCCCCTACCTTTGCCTCTGAAGTAATACTTGGACTAAGGCTCTCCATGATATTTAGCTGCTGAAACAGCAGCCCACCATAGGCTGCTGTTTCGCCTCGCCATCCAGGCTTCTCCAGGCCACCAGTTCAGGATGTCAGGGAGGTTAGTTGCTTCACAACTGTCTGTCTGGGGACCCTTGTTTACAGTTGAAATTAGCTACAAACAAAAGACAGCTGGTGCCACTCTTATCCAGCCCCACAGTCTCAACTAGGGGATGTTGTGGTTTGGATGGAAGATAAATTCCCAGTCCAGACTGGACTCTGATCCAGGCTTCAATTAAGAAGAATGTGCTTAGCCTTCCTGCTTTTCAGCTTATTGCCAGCAGGTGGTGGACACGTTAACAGAGAGATTTAAATCGTAATGAATACGAAAAGGAAGGAGATCACAGATGAATGGATGTGAAGGCAAGAGGACACACAAATTATGAATGCCTGGATCATGTGCAGTGCATCAGAATGAATGTAGTCAACCAACAGGCAGAATTAAGGCAGCCAAAGAAATATGATTCAACAGAAATGAATTAAGAAAGATGACAAATGGCAAGTAGATACGTGGTGCACAATGACACAAGAAAGGCTAAGAATGCCACGATGACTATTGAAAGGAGGGGGGGAAAGGCAGGAAGGGAAAGGAAAAGAGAACTGAGTGGATTGAGTGGATATGCCAGGGATGAAGACAAATAATAAAATGTGCTGAAAAGCTCAGTCAACAAGCACAGAATTGGGACAACAGAAGCTTGGTGATCCACCCCAAAACTTTGTTTCAAACAGCTTCTCAGAGTAAAATTAATTGGACTGAATAAGCTTTTTGCATGCTTTTCCAAAACTGAAAAATTAACTAACTATTGCCAAACAGAGCAAAGTCCATTTTCATTGTTTTTTAACCACTTGTTTACTGAATTTGAAATTTTCATGAGAGTAATTCTAAAAATATAAATACTCTTGTGGATTAAGCTTTCTGATCTAGAAAGTATAGAATACCTGTACAAATGGAGACATATGTGGGCTTCTCCCATGCCCTAGAAAGGAAAAAATTGTGACAAGATTAAAAGACTCTATTAAATACCACCCTAAATTATCCATTGTCACCTTGAAAGATGAAATCTGGACTCAATAGTCGGGGTGACTATGAAGCAGGTATTCTTTATTGCAGTGCTGGACGCACAGGGGTCACTCCTCCAAACGTGTGTGCCAGGTAAAGTTAGTTTAACAACATATATGCACGTTATTCATACATATTTGTGTTAATTTGGGAAACTAATTAACATATTCATTATTTTCCGAGAATTCATTACCCCACCACTCTCTCGGAATGCCCTTGTTCTTCAGAGATAAGTTCCCTCATGCTAAGAGCGGCCTAGTTATATCAAGCAAACCTTCAAACCATACTTCAGCCTTATTCCTTAATTCACCATAAGAGCATATAGATCAGAAAATGGAAAAGCTTAATTCCAGGACAGCAGCAATTCTATTGGGCAGCAAAGCTGGCTAAAGTGGTTATGTGAATAGATGTTCTTCTCCTTCTCCCAGGAAATCAACAGGGGTATTGACATGTCTGGGTTAAAATCAGGTAAGAAGAGCAGAACAAATAATAATTAAATTGGTCTTCATGCAACAGGCAGCAGACTTGTGGAATTTTTTTGCCATGAGTATTGTGGTTTTGAAAGAGCTTTCATGGGCTGCAGAAGAGATCAGAAAATACTTCAAGAGGAATTCCAGTGAGAGCTACCAAACCAAAACAGGGTCAGGAAATCCCGAGCCGTTAAAATAGCCAGAGGCTGGAACCTTTCACCCAGGTCAGTACTTCAGTGAAATATCTTCTATACTGGCCCAGTTCTTGCTTTTCCTTGACACAAAGGAGTGGCCAGAAGTAGACACTATTTACGGGGAGACAACACATGATTGAAGGGGTTAATTTCTGAGACCTCACTCAGCAAGCCCATGTCAACATGTGTTATGCCATGGAAGTCTTTGGAAGCCAGGAAAGACTAACTACTATGCTTTTCAATGAGAAAACACAACCCAAAATTCTAAGACTGTAAATTTAGTTGCTATGTGTTGCAAAATGAGACCTGCTCACATCAGGTGTTTCATCTCAGTTACAGAAAGCACACTTCAATGCCAAGTGAAGGCCCATTATCTTGCTCTTCTGGGTGGAAAAGAAAAAGCCACAAAATAAGTTCTTCAAGTAGCATTTTAACTATTGTAGATAGTAAAGTAGCCATGTATGTAACTTGTGCTAAGTAAAAGACATTTTGTTGGCTGTAGACAAAACGTGACCGGAAATTAAATGTCCGGTACATTTGAACCGAAACGGATGTTTCAGTGTGAGGATCAGTAATTTCTACCAAAATGGTCAAGACATAACTTTCCATCAAAGTGAATATTAAGTTGTGTACTTTTCCATTTTATTCAAGATAATTCTGATTACGTGATCATGCGATAATTACACCTGACTATGCAATGCTTCATTCACACACATGCAAGTATATGTGTGTGTTTAATCAATTCATACCTGCTTCAGATCATGACAGTAAATGCAAAGTCACAAAAAGAAGAGATCCTGGATCAGATTCTCCTGGCTGCACATGACAATTCTCTCCCCCTACTCCCACCCCACCCCACCTGCCTGCTCACCACTCCAAAAAAAGACTTTACCAGAGGTGATATGTTCCCCAAACTTCTAGTTTCTAGGAATCAGCATTTTCCCAGTGAAAATAAATTTTAATTAAAAAAATCTCAACTATACATTTGTACCTACAACTAGAAAGGTGTACACCACAATATTCCTCTTCATTTCTATTTGTAAAACATTGAGATGAAAGCCATGCAATAGTGTTACAGAAATGGTAAGTGTGTTAATGCATTTCAATTAACAGAAGACAAAATTTGGCTTTTAGAATATAGTCACAGAATTTAATTTGATTTGTGCTACATAATTTCACAACATATGAAAATAGAGCTAACAACAGAAAACAGTGAGACTGATTATTTAGTGAAAACAGTACCCAAACAACACCCAAACTAAGTCAGTCCCTGTATCTATTTCCTACTCTCAGCAGGAAAAGATACTCAGAACACATTTCCTGTGAGCACTCGTGGAGAAGCAGGGGCTCATCCTTTTTGTACAAGTGTAAGGATAAAGCATGTTTCACCTCCAAGAACTTAAAACAAAGAGTAGAAGTTAGTCGTTACGCCAGTAGGCTCTAGCTGCATGCCTATGTCACTAGAATAATTAAATCCCCTCAGTTCCCTGAAAGGAGGTAATAATTAAGCAGAAAAGAGGAGAGAGATGAACAAGGAGTGAAAAAAAAAATAAGTCAAAACAAAGACTGAGTAGCTGTGACAAAACTGAGCAAAAGGAGAAACAACATACACGTTTTCTTCTAGTACCCAATGAAACTGGCAGTAGTGGGAGAACAAAATATTAAACATAGTTAATTCTGCACTCCTAAAATGTGATGACAAACTCATGAAACAACAGTTCCGGATTAGGTTTAAAGTGTCACCAGAAATCTTGAAGATGAGGTGAGGCAAGGATTACATCAGTTTATTATGCCAAAATGCCAAAAAACTTCTTGCTTGACACCAAAAAAAAAAAAATAAAAAATCAAAACTACAGTAAAAGAGTGAAGTGCTGTATTGTGTGATCTTTTAATGTTTACAATAAACAAGTGTACAATTATTGCAGTTACACCATGATATAAACACAGCACACAGCCAAACCATCAAGAGAGCATGCACAGATCTGGAGGGTATGCTGGAGCAAGAATGAATCAGAAGCTGCATGAGTTGCAGGCACAGATATGCAAAGCGTAGCCAAACTATTTATTCTACTATTTACTGTGATGATAGGAAGGGTTTAAATTTACACTGTCTGGAACTGTGATCTGTACCTCTAGGAAGGTGAGTTGCCTGCTTTTCATAAAATTACACTGTGCAAGAGTCAGTACAGTTACCACTCCTGCTTTAAGAAAATATGAAATAAACAGTTAGAAAGTGCCAAGGACTTTATGATCTGTGAACAGTGAATCTCAGTTCACGCAGGGAAGAAGATATGATCAATCCTGATGGACAAGAATCTATCTTTCCAGATTAATGGAGGTTCAAACTTACGTGCCCATTAATTTTGTTTATAATAGTGTCTTTTAGTTGAGGTGCCTCTCACATTACTGGTTAAGTTTTGCCTGCTGGATTGTGATCAAGGAAAGTCTTTTTTTGGCAAAAGGTAGTTCCACTTTTGAAGAATAAAGAGCATAGCAGTAGTGTAAAATGCTATTTGTTTAAGAAATGCTCAGCAGATGAAAATGCCTCAGAGCAGAAGCCAAAGCAGCAGGAGAGACGACTTGATAGAAGAAACTCAATAGACTCTACTTCTCTTCCTTCCTGCCTTTTTTTTTTTCCTGGTCATGTTTTAAAAATTCAGACTTGGGGATTAAAACATTGCATCATAGCAAAAGCCAACACACAAGAAAATTAACTGACATGTTTAGATTATAGCTGCCAAGTGTGCATAGAATACCAGGCTGAAAAGCACACCACAGGGTATGCACTGTTTGAGTCACCTATTTTCTCCTTCTTTCAGTTTTGATTTTCCAGTGGCACGAATGTGACAAGGAAGCAGACAAGCCAGTTACTCACACTGCTCTTCTGGGCCCAGATCAGTCCTGATGGAAATATCTGCAACCACTCCAGCAGTGACTCACTAAGTTTTAAAGGTTAAAATCCTTCCAGTATAATAAGAACGAAGGCAAACTGCATGTGCCACTGGTTAAATGGATACGTTGTTCTCAACGGACTGTTCTTAATGCATCAATGATCTTTCCTCAAAGAGCACCAACTGCAATGAACAACACTAGAGGCTAGAACTGGGCAGGAAATGGGTTCACCATTCTGCCAAAATGGGAACATTTCACCATTACTCCATTCAGCACCAGAACAGGACCAACATTATTAACAGTGAGCAACCGGGCAGAAACAGACATTGCAAGTGTGGGAAATGATAAAAACGTGACATCAAACTGGCATTCCTCAATGTTTTAAGGTAGGATGAAGTATACAAAGCTGGTATTAGAACTCTAACAATGCATAAGGGCATCATTCCCCAGTCAGCATCTTTAAATGGATACAGCTGTCTGTCTGGAAGCTGGTATGTCTGGCAACATTTGGCTCTGAATAGCAGAGCAGTGTGCACATCCTGCCAGGACAGGTAAGTGAAACTAATGCAGAGGACGCATTTTAACATTAAAGAGTACTTCATTTTTTCCAGCCACATGCTGGCTTTTGAGCTTGTGCATAAAATAGCCCCTTGAGACCTGGAAATAAAATAATATTTACATTTCGTGCACGGAGCTGTACTTTGAATGAATTAGTGGTGTATTTAAGAGGGGAAACCCTTAAAGTTTAGCATGTATGAAGTGAGTATTTCTGAACTCCTTTAGTGATTCCTGTTCCAGTAAAAGCACAGGATCCAGAGCTGTTACAAGAGGGGGTTTATGTTGACTCTCTGGGAGTCAGTCCAATCCTGTCATGTCACTGAATGTGTCAGCAGCTGTTTACATCACCCAAGTTTAATCAGAGGGAATAAGGAATTAGGGCTTATCAGCATCATCATAGGTTAGTGGAACTGCATGGTCCATAAATAAGGACATTGATATGTGTTTTGTGCAGTGCTTTAAGTATTAAAGAAGGTTTTGGTGTAAAATATGGAGTCTACTAAAGAATACCATTGAATAGTCTACCTACCATTTACACTCCATGCATGGAACTGGGATTAATAAAAAAAAAAATAAAAAAGGTCAGAAAAGCTGGGGCACGTCTATCACATAGCTTTTTTTTAATGTTCCACTTAATCAGAAAGCCTATGTTTTCATCAAGTCCTCCACTTTTTAGAACAGTGTAGGGGAATGAATTTATAATTTCCCTCAAAGGCAGATGATGTGTCACTGGTGCTGATTTTAGCACACATCCCATGAGCCGACAAAGAATCATGCAGCCCCCAGACTTGTGAGGGACAATCAGAAGGAAAAGGCAAAAATTGTGGGTTGAGACAAAGGCAGTTTTACAGAACAGCAAACAGAACAGGAAAACAACAACAGTAGCACTGACAGAGGAATGTACACAGGAGATTAGTGTGGCACCACTCACCGACCAGCCAGGGACACCCCAGACTGCTCCCAAGCAGTGACTTTCTGTCCCCTTCCCTACCAGCTCCTGGCTGTGGACTGGGCATGGCTCATAGGGCTCACCTGTGTCCCTGCCAAATCCTGGAGAAAATTAACCCTATCTTTGCTGAAACTTGGCAAGAGACCCACTCAATGAAAAGTTTTTATTCTTCTAATTTTAATTAGAAGAAATTCTAATTTAAGAAAAATTGTAATGTACCCCTCTAATTCTAAAGACAGAACACTTGAGCCAAGGACTGAATAACTAATTGAAAGGAGGTTTGGTATGAAGGCCAAATAATTAATCCTTCAACAGGAAACATTTACAGGCTGAGATTACACATCTGATGAATGGAAGGCATCTGGGTTGAGAAGAAAAACAAACACAAAAAAAGAAATCAGCATAGAAGTTTGCAAACTGGAAAAACTGAAGGTCATAAAAAGGCTTACTGTTCTTCTTTCAAGATATGATCTTTCATATATGACTGGTGTGTGTGTGTGTGTGTGTATTACACCACATTATGTAAAACTTCTCTGTGTACACAGACTTAAGAATGCCAGTAAGATCTGTCTATTCCATATTCTTTGGTCAGTTTTTAAACCTGGAGGTCACAATTTTACATACTCTGTGTTTTATCAGGACTAACACAGCTGTACTGAATTTCAGACTAATTTGAGAGTAGTGATTATATAATTACAACAAAATGTGAGTTTATAAAATACACTGGTTTAATTTCTTTCCTACATCAAGCTTACGTTTCTAAACCGTGCTGACTTGAATGTTAATTCAAGTATGGGTTTTCTAGGTAAAAAGGTAGCAAGGCAATGTTCACAGACGAACACTGTCAGAGTTTATGGGTTTATTCCTTGAGCGTTGTTATTTGTACCCAGGTTTGATGCAGTTCATCCCTGGCTCTCATTAGCTAAAATCTTGAAGGGGCCAGTTACCCTGGTGTTTGAGGCTACAGGAGGCAGTGGGGTTCCTTAATACTTTGCTGCCACCGTGTGACTAATGAGATAAATAAAATGATGGGGAAGAAAAATCATCTCTCCAAACAGGCCCCTAGAGCCTACCTGGAAGACTGGATCCCGAATGATGACAACAACTTGCCAGTGAGCTGACTGACTGGACGTAAAGACTGAGATGTTTTTTAGAATATTTAGTCACTGCCATTTTCTGCAAATATCCCCAACAACAGTTCTGGCTCACTTCTCTAATTCAGGTTCTCTGAGATACCAGCGTTTAAACTGTGCCTGCTCCAGGGATCACCTCTTCAACTAACAAAAGCACCCAGCTTGCATTCAGCATCTTTCCATGTAAAGCCCTGACGAAGAAGTTGTACCATGCCCGCAGCAGTGGTTACTGTGCTCAAAGCCAGCTCTTCTCAGAAACAGCAGGTTTGAGACTCACAGCAGCGTTTGTCCTGGTGAACGTACGGTCAATTAAAAAAGCATAAGGAAAACAAACCACGGCACTGAGCCTTACTCAGTGTTACTAATTACTACTTTTCCATCTGTCATGTAAAGAAATATTTGATATTTCCAAGTTGGGAGCATAACTTTCTTGTACCTAATTTGTATTCAATAATATTTTACATTTCACATTCCCTTCACTGGGTTGTCTGTGTCACCCTTAATATGATTAACATCTCAGTACCTCCAGCTTGTTTTCCAATCATTATTTTCGGTTGGGTGTTTTTTTCCTCAATTAGAGGGGTTTTAGAGATTGATGATTTTTGTGTTTTGGAGATAGCAATTTGAGGAACATGTATGCTCAGGCTTCCAGTTTTGCTGCAGTCAAGTAGATCCATTCACTTTGAAAATATATTTCTGTGAATAAAGGTCACAGAATTAAGCTCTGGCTTCTTCAATGTATAAATATACTTTCACCACAAAATCAAACCCTGGGAAATGTGGGAAACATTCAGATATGTTACTGGCACTGACAAGATTATTATTCTTTCTATATCACAAAAGCCCTAAATTTTTTTCTCAGATCTTGCAACTTTAGGTAAGATATTAACCTCTGTATTTTATATATATTAGCCTCTATATTAATTTTCATATTATCTGAAGAAGTTCTCAGGATAGGAACCAGTGTAAGTGGCAGCAAGTGGGAAACAAAGTGCATTCTTGAGGCGGTCTTAATATAGATGTTAGTTATTCAAAGAAATTGAAAAGCAATTCCATGAAAAAAAAAATACTCGTGATGAAATAGGAATGCTCCTCTGTTTCTATTTCTTTATATGCTACTCCACCAAAGTTAACTTTATGAAGTATGAAAGATAAAATACACTAAAAAATCCTTTCCCTTTCCTTCTGCACCACACACACTACCTCATACTGGATGCCTAAAGTCACAAAGCCCAGTTTATCCTGTAATTTGGGTCCCTTCTACGTTCTAGCGTATCTAAGCTCCCATTAAAACTGCTAAGTAGTTATTTGAGTGACATGATGTCTGAAAATAACTATTTTTCTACAATAGGAATGATCACGTCTATTATTTAAATAACTGTGATATATTCTGATAGATATATAAGATTTGTCTTTGGGTTTCTTTCTGGATGGTTTATTTCTCCTATAGCCTGCTATTACTAGTTTCAGTAAATATTTTCCAACCACAGTCATTCAGGCAAAGAAAAAATAAATACCTATATTATGCAGCAAGCTGAAACGATGGACATCCTGTACTCAAAGTAAAGGAGACACTTAGAAGCACAACTGTTTCTTCTTTCATAAAAAAATTATCACTTCATTGCTTACAGATTAGTACAGCCATTACACAACAAAAGTGTCTGTAATTTGCATGTGTCAACAGATGTGGTACACAAAAGCCTGCAAAGATAATTAGTCTGTTTCTGAAAACAACTCCCCTTGCAATCACTGGCAGGTCTGGGAACTATAGCTTTAAAAAAACGTCAACTACATTTCTGGAGTTTAAATAACAAATTGATTTATTTTTGGCTTTTGCAACATAGCCACTAAGTAAAATTTAGCATCTGTAAATGGCCTCAGTGTCCTAGTAAATGGACTCAGGCTAAAGAGGGGAGCTTTATGATTGGCCCTTCTCCAGAGGCTGAGGCTTTAGGCTACATTCTTGGGATTTGCTGCCCATGGACTCCTTTTTGCTGTGATTAGGCAGTTCTCTGTTAGAACTCGTGGCAGCAAGTCAATGTCCTTTTCATATTACATGCTTTGCTTTCTTAACATCCTGGAGCTCAAAATCCAGAGAGGCCGTATTTCATTTCAGCTGTATATCATGTTGGTAATTTCCTGTTGATTAACAAAAGTGCTATTAATGTTTACCAGTGGTCCTACCCTAATCCTGGTACGCATTCACCACTTCCTGCCTGGCAGAGACAGCAGTGAGATCTGCTCAGGGAGCAGAGCAGACACAAGCTCCTGGGTAAGCTAACTGGGCAACTGAAAGACATAAATACAAGAAGATAAAAATAGCATCATGTTGGGAAAACTAATAAAAATGTTCTAACACACCTTCTTTAGGAATTAGTGGGAGAAAAGATGAAAGCAGAAGAACTATAACCCTTTCTTTTCCCTCAGTAAGAGAGTGGTGGTACCACACCTCCAATTTATCCTCTAAGAAAACACACACACACACGTGTGACCAGACCTGAACAACAAGCTGTACAGCTGTCAGCAACGCATCCTGATGCTTCCTTAGGGAACTTCAGACTTTGAAAGTATGAGGACCCAATCCTAATTAGAAACCTTCCATGCCTTAGTTGTATAGAGCAGTGAGGTAAACGTGGTCTCCACTCACCGTGCAGAAGCCGATCATTTTGCTCCAGTTATCTCAGTTTCCAGCAGGCCAACCAGGGTGGCAGCCGTGCACACACAACCCTCTGAGCAGTCACGCACCATTTCTTATCACAGAATATAAAGATCACTGAAGAATCAGGGGTTTATGCTCCTGAAATGTATTGCAGAATCTTCCCATCCCTGGAAGTGTTGAAGGCCAGGCTGGATGGGGCTTGGAGCAACCTGCTCTAGGGAGAGGTGTCCCTGCCCATGGCAGGGGGGTTGGAACTCGATGATCTTTAATGTATCTCCCAACTCTAACCATTCCATGATTCTATGAATTAGAAATATTAGAAACCAACTTTCAAACCTTTAAAACTGACTAAAAGCATGAATGAACAGTAGAACAAAAAAACCAAAGCAGAATTTAGGCCAGATTCAGGACAGTTTTCTAAATTTAGGAGAAGATCTTGTCACTCTTTATTACTTCACACACTTCTAGTCATTCTAAACTAAGATTATGGCTCAGATTACTTATGTGATAAATGACTGCAATCTGAAGCCAATCTGAAACACTAACACACCAGGGGTACTTAAAGAATTCCAAGCAGATTCCAAGTAGATTCCATAAGATTCTCCTCACTGATAGAGGGGGGAAAAGGGTCTAGCCTGTCTCACATGGAAATGATACGGATGGTTCTTGACAGATAACAAATTACAGAGCTTTGTTAAAATGTGTGTATATGTGAAAGTGCACGGACTAGAACAATCCAAAGAAATTTAGACTACTTTTTCCTATGAGTTGTTGTTTCTGCTTTGCATCTAGGGTCCAAGTTAAGAAAAGCTAACAGTAACTCTGTCTTCATACTTTGCACTACAGCAATATAGCACCTTGTTACCATGGAAAGCACCAGTCTGTACCAAGTTAATTTTATCCAGACAGACAAAAGCAAATGCTGAAGCACCACTGGAGTGTGCTGTCCATGTGGTCTATTGCAGACCTGTTGTTGATTAGAAGTTACTTGAATTAATCAGATGTAGTGGGTGTAAACACTCTTTAACTGCAAACAAAATATAACATCCCAAGCATCACTATTCTTCTAAAAGTATCCATAGAAACCACAGCTTCCTACAAATCATAAACCCTTCTCAGCTCAGTACAGTCGTCACATCATTTATTTATGTTACTGCAGTTATTTTTCCGTCCTCCTGCATTTACAGTAAAAATGTATAGCTTTTAAATTTTGAATTCAGGAAGGAAGAAAAAAAACACAAAACAGTTGCAAAGGCAACGGAGTGCACTTTAGCAAGCTTAACTGCTTTTTCCATCTGCTAACATTTTTGCCACAAGCACAGTTCCCAGCAGACAGCCCAGCCAAAGACATGCTGCCTCTGTTTCTTGTACTATCAAACCCTCACCTAATTTCTCCAGCAGCATCTGAAAGTGTTACAGTTGACTGAGGTAAAAGAAAGAATAGTTTTTCTATAGGACACTGAGCAGACAAAGGTTTTGTCTAAGTCAGGGGTTTGTTCAAAAAAATCAAAGGAATACAAAAACGTTTTAAAAGCTTTGTCAGGTGCCTGTTCCTCAAAGAAGCCTTTGCTCAAACCATGCTGGAATGGCCTGATGGCTGTGAATCACCCCCGCGCGGTTCCAGAACAAGAACTGCCTCTTCTTGCTCCAATGCTTTCCATTGTTTTTCTTCAGACTGAACAGGAGTCAAAACGGGAGTTACTTTTGTGAATTTTCCTTCATTTGAAAGTTCAGCAGTATCTGGTATAGGAATCTGTACCTTCTTTTAAATTGGGTGATATAACTGACAAGTCAAGGTAATTGTTTCTGGAGGCTTTGTCTTTTCTTATCTCAGGATTGGCACTGGAAAAATCTTCCTAAGATTCTTTATGAATGAGTGACACCTGCTGGACAAATGCCCTTAAAAAAAATACCCACCTGTAGTTACGTGATCTTATTATGCTAGAAAATTGATCTTAAAAGCCACAGCTTCCTTAGGGGGAAAGAAAAAAAAAAAAGGCAAAACAAACAAACAAAAAAAGCAAAACATTGACTCTGCCTTCAAAATCCTAAGTCAAAAAAAGTGAAGTTTGTGCTAAAACAAGAAAACAATCCATATATATAATATACACTGTACTTACTATTCTTGAGGCACTGTAAAAGCTACTGTTCTTGTGTACCGAAGTGTAGTAACTTTTTTCCTTTTTTCCTTTTAAAGGTAGCCTTGTGTCACGCGAAATGCCAGGGAGTAGCAAGGGGGGCCGGGCGCCAGGGTGACCCTCATGAATTTACCACTGAGGACAATTCGCCAAATGGGCTGAACCTCCACACCTATGTCTAAAACAAACAAAAAACCCCACCAACCAACTGCACACACCACCTACTACATGAAAAGGGCAAGAACTTGTGAGGCATGAGCCAAGGTGTCCTTCCAAGACCACCTGCACTTTGAGTTAAAACATATACCCACAGGGCAGAAACAAAGAAAAAAACCTTTGTGTCCAGGTACAAATTAAAGATGTAATATCCAAAAGGGGAACATCTGGAAAAATAGAGCCTCTAAATAGGCATCATCTCTCCTGCTCAATCCATCTCCCATGTGCAGTGCAGTCAAGAGGTGTGCAACATGGTAGGAATCCAACCACTGCCTTGGCCTCTGGGGCCTGAACAGCTCTTCCAAAGAACTGCACAGGAGTGCAATTCCCATCAAGAGGCAAACAGCAACTGATATTTAAGAAGCTGACTGTAACTAGACTTTAAAAAATGAAATTCTTCTCTAAATAAATGGAAATAAAGCTATATAAAATCTTCTCTCTGTACTTTCATTCCTCAGTAGAGACATGCTGGGACTAAATTGATTACAATCACAGAACGGCTGTTTCTGGCAATGAGCCACACAGATACTTTCCTTTTCTCAGAAAACAGCCTTTCCCTACACGACAGTACAGTCTTCTCATCTCCCACTTTGTCTTCCTCACCCCACATTTACAAAAGGTTGAGGTATTTCACCAAACTTTGACAGGAGAAAAAGAACGTTGGTTCACCAACAAAAAAAAAAAAATAAAATAAAATAAAATAAAAAGATTTTAAGAAACCCCCCAGATACTCACTTGCCCAGTGCTACAAGAACAGTGGCTGACAAATAGTCCCTTAACTCATGGAGTCAACAGTATCACCATGGAAGATACACTTGCATGATGGATTAATTCAGAATGAATCTGATCCCAGAGGCGTTTTCCTTCTATTATGGAATCTCTCTCCCAAACACAGGTTAGAATCTGGGCACATGTGTATGACACAGCTGTGCTCTCTGTTGGGCTCAGTAATATGCTATTAATTTCATCTCCCTCAGGCTGATCCCTGTGCTGAACCATCTCAAACCTATGGAGTCTGTCTATTGCATCCGATAACCAAAGTCCTTTGAATAATGTACTGTTATTATTTTCAGTTTTCACTCTTTTAAAAGAAACAAAATCTGGTTATTTCTTGCATTCACAGTCAGGCAAAAAAAACCCCAAAGAGAGCACCGTTTTACGCAGGAAGTTTATGGTAGAGCTTAAAGCTTAAGCCTGGCTTTCTGCCACGTCACTGTTCTGAGCCTGAACTTCATAAACATCCCCTCAGCTTCCCATTTATAGTCACAGCCTATTTACATACTTCGCATTTATAACAGCTGAGCCTGAGCCCAGCCACAGTTCTCCCCCCTTGTGCTGCCATAACCACACAAACGGGAACAAAATGTTCAACCAGAATGCTCAACCAGAAGTGAACTCAACTCTGCTTCTAACTTGCTCCAGTGGACTTTGTCTATGTGGAAAGATGGAATCACAGCCACTCTGCTTTGTTATGTGCCTGTTCTAAGGACCACAAGGAGACACACTGGATACACATCTGCTCTGATGCCTTATTGGGCCATTAGAGATTTCTAAAAAAGTTGCCACAAAGTTTTTTCTGTCCTACTCACTTATTCACATGGAATTGTAAATGATTCCTATGGCAGAGCACTCCTTAAACATTAATTTAAAGTAGCAGCAGCCAGTCCTGTTCAGCTACCTGATGTTTGAGGAAGAAAAAAGAATGGAGCAGTATTTAACAAAGGAAATACAGCGAAAAATAGAAGTGGTTCAGGACTGGAATTTACACACCGAGAGCAAAGCACCTCAGCAGCCACAGTGTGCTGTGGGACAACCTGCCACACCAACAGAGAGCAGTAAGACCACATGGGAGTTAAAACTCTGCATCACCACATGGAGTACCTAACCCAAAAAATACCTGAAGTTTTCTAGATTTTTCATTTCCATCATATCCCAACAAATGAAACCAAACGTTATCCACGTCTTGAGGAACAGAAGCTGTTACTTCCCTCTTTGGAATTGAGAGTTTGCCCCTACATTGCAGGAATTAAATTGAAACAAAAAGTGAAGTATTAGAAAGCTTTCTGATAACAGGGGAAAATGTCACATTTCAAAACTGTTTTTTCCCCATAATCCAGTTACACATAAAGGCTGCCACAGGAACAGTATGACATCCAATCACTCACACGACAGAATTCTTTGTAGGAGTTTTGCCCAGACTCAAAAGCTCTCATGTCTCTCATCTACCCAGCTGCCATTGCTTTGATCAGCGGTTTCTTTTCCTGTCAAATTCTGATGCCATCAAACTTAGGGAAGCAGGTAAAATTGGGAGGTAAAGGAGGTAAAGGGAGGTAAAATTGATCCGAACATTTGTGCTTGATGCAAGACACCAAATGCCTTCAAAGGAAGGGAATAGTCCCGGTTTGGTATCCATTGCAGAGACATGCAATGCAAATCCCTTAGCAAAAAGATCCTTGAACTCCCTGATAGGTCCCCTTTGCCCCTTGGTAGTCTGCCAGACTTCTTCAGTCCCCGGCAAGCTTCCTGCTTCTAACTTACACTTTTGAGAACTTTTTTAGCTATTTGCCCTCCTAATTGCCTCTGTGCACCCTGCCTGATGTACTTCATGCTTTTGTAACCCCTGTGCGAGCAGAAGCTGAGTAGGGCCTTACTCTGCCCATCTGGCTGGCCAAGCTTTCCTGTTCCAAGAGTTTTCTAATATAAACATTTTAAAAATCACAAGACAGAAGCTCATGCCCCTTTTAAAGTCTGGCTGTTCACTTTTTGTCCCTCCAAACAAATTATTAAACTGATAAAGAGTTAAAAACCCCAAGCAAAAAAAAAAACCCTTTGAAGACAATAACGTATGGGCTGTCTCGTTCAGCCTTGCCAAAGGAAGACTGAGGGACATAAGGGGGGGCTCAGATCTCTTGCTATAAATACTTCAGGGAGAAACCACGTTATTCATGCTAAGAGACAATGCTGGCAGGAGAACAACTGCACACAAACTAGCTGTGAATGCACTGAGGATGAACACTGAAAGCAGATTTTTGTCCACTGGAGCAAAGCGATCCCAGAGCAGCTTTCAAGCACACACGCACACAACCACATCCGAGCTCAAGAGCAAGAGTTTAACAGGAGACTGGACCCCGACACAGAAGATCCATCTGACTGTTGCATCCTTATCATCTGTTCCACGTTACAATTAATTCTGATAAAACTTGAATACTTTTCATTAACAATTCTCTGTTACACCCATACACAAAACTCACAGTTGAGCACACTGACTGAGGAATTCCTGCCAGCCTATGCCTCCTAGAAAAGGCATCAGCATGACAAACTAGAGCTTACCAATCCCAGAAACAATCCCAATAAAGCATGTACATTATTCAGCCTTCAATGTGTAGTTGACATATGTGGGTGACATAGAATCATAGAATGGTCAGAGTTGGAAGGGACCTCAAAGATCATTAAGTTCCAACCCCCCTGCCATGGGCAGGGACACCTCTCCCTAGAGCAGGTTGCTCCAAGCCCCATCCAGCCTGGCCTTAAACACTTCCAGGGATGGGGCATCAACAACTTCCCTGGGCAACCTGTTCCAGTGCCTCACCACCCTCACACCAAAGAACTTCTTCCTAAGATCTCATCTAAATCTCCCCTCTTCCAATTTAAAACCATTCCCCCTCGTCCTGTCACTACACTTCCTGACAAACAGTCCCTCTCCAGCTCTCCTGGAGCTCCCTTCAGATCCTGGAAGGCTGCTCTCAGGTCTCCCCAGAGCCTTCTCTTCTCCAGGCTGAACAGCCCCAGCTCTCTCAGCCTGTCCTCACAGCAGAGCTGCTCCAGCCCTCTGAGCATCTTGGTGGCCCTGCGCTGGACCTGTTCCAACAGTTCCATGTCCTTTCTGTGTTGAGGACTCCAGAGCTGGACACAGGACTCCAGGTGGGGTCTCAGGAGCACAGAGCAGAGGGGGAGAATCCCCTCCCTGGCCCTGCTGCTCACGCTGCTTTTGATGAACCCAGGACACAGCTGGCTTTCATACATTCATACACTTCATCCATCATACATTCTTCCTACTTACACTGAAATATGCAACGCAGGCAAGAGGCACCTTTTACCATAACGACAAATGAACCAGGAAAATCATACGCTTTGACTAGACTTGGACCACTAACACAGACTCATGTGAAGTTAAATCCTTGAAAGAAATCTTTAAGAAAGGAAACTAAAGCCATTTCAGCACACCCAATCTGTTCTTACTTCACCAAGGTTTTGCTCCTTAGCTGGTTTTGAATGCCAGCAGGTAACCTGCTTTCAGAACAGACTGCTCTGTAACGTTTTGTTGTGAAATTTCACATTCATAATTTTATTATAATTGGAATAGAGGCAGTATCTGGAGAGCAGAGAAAATTACTATACAAAGGATTTATAGAACATTCATTTACATACTGGAGACCTTCTGATGCTTCTTTACAGTTTCAAAAAAGGGCAAGTATTTTCACTAGTAGGTGAATCCAAGAAGGAAACATTACATTTTCAGTGACACTGCTGGATACATGGAAATCATTTCATTAAAAACATGGCTTTTAGCATTTTAGTTTAACACTGTATCATTATAGCAGTAAATTTACCAAGCAGGTTAACAGGAGTCTGGCTGAATACACGTGGCAACTTGCTGCCATTAGTTATGAGATTCATGTACACATCTACCAAAAACATTCAAAGAAAGTGCTGTACTGACTCTTTAGTCTTGTCTTCGCCATGAACACAAGTTTTGTGAGTGCCTTTTACACTCAATGGTACATACTGAGCTATTCTGCTTTAGTACATTTTTTAATTAATGAAAAGGCAAAAGCTTGTGGCAATTATACCATCCAAAGGAATGCATAACAGGAAACCTCCCTTAGAAACAGGGCAACTTCTTTCCCCACTTACCAAGTAGAGCTAAACTCCCAGGGAACACCACCAGGAGTATCAGCATTCAATTCCTTACGCTCTTGTCTTCAGCAGGCCTTGGGAAAGCACAAGGAATAAAAAAATAAGGCCCTAAATGGAAATGATAATACATGAGGGGGAAAAATTCTCTCTTTTCAGCCCAGAGGCCAACACTTGACGTCTAACAAGACACATTAAAATTCAAGTATCATCTACAAAATTCAGAAAATATAAAAAAAAATTCTTCCTCATTTTAATGCTCAAACCACCTCAGATTTAAATCCAGTTGAGACAAATCTGATCAGCTGAAGAAATCCACTGGGCTCCAGCTGGCTGCCTAGGTCAGGCAACTGGGTTCTTCATGCATCAAGAGAGTATTAAAAGGAAACCTGTCCTCTCATGGTTCAGAAAGATCAATGCTTGTAAAAGTAAGAACTGCATTTGTTTTTGGATGGTACAAACCACCAGTTTTGTAGGACACCCCTGTGCCAGAACAACAGGACTATTTGGTACAAATCAGAGGCACTTGCCCTTGTTGCTTCAGTGATAGCTACCGCGCTTTGGAATGCTTCACCTTCCCACGGGCATCCAATGCCCGCTGCGACTAACACAGCCCTTCCTGCCCCAGACACAGCCAACTTCAAACCTTTCTTCTCTCCCCCTCCCTTCCCCACCCCTCCCTTTTGAAAAGTGTGGAGTTATTTATACAAAATTCAGTCACTTGGGAACACTTTGGCTACAGTCACTTAATAAGGTTCATGGTCCCGATACTTCAGGGAAGAGGAAGAGGGCTCTTAAAAACCAGATCATAATTTATCCAGGACAAACACAGTTCAAATTGGTGGAACCTTCTTACCATGTAGCACAGAGTCTCCTATTCCATTTACCCATTACTTACTATAAGGGGGTAAACGGATTAAATCCTCCAAGTGGCTACAGGTACCAGTTAACCCAGTGCCTCCTGTACCAGTGTGCCAAATCCAACACGTTATTTTATCCCTCAGGCTAATAAAACGTTGACAGCCACCCACCCAGCAAACAGAGGCAATGAAGATGTTCAGCACTGTCACATCTAAGTTGCTTTATTACCATCAGTTTGGGTATGGGGGTCTAGTGCTGCTCTTTTTGGAGAGAATGGGAATCACAGAGCAGAGCTCAGCAGGTTGCTCTCCGTGTGAGAGCTCCCACTGTAACCACCTGTATCAGTTTTCTCTAAGGCTAATTGGCACCTCGTTATGCATTCACATTAATGATGTGTTCAGAAAGATAAAGGGATATGTACAAGTCTGACAGCTGTAAAAATCCAGACATAAATGCTCTCAAGAAATGGGACAAAGTTACAAAATCAACTCTATTCCCTTTTGGATTTCCTGACTCAAGGAATTACTTTAAAAAAAACACATCATAGAGCAAAAATAGTTCCTACAGATAAAAAAAAGCCCCCAAACTCCAACAAAAAGGGGGCCAAAAGAATCCATAAATACGATTCTGTATTAGACAGGGGAAGAAATGTTACTACCAAAACAGTTTTGCAGTGATAGGAAAGGGGAAGTACCTTGTCACTGTAAGACAAAAGTCAAAATATGAGACTATTGCCTATAGCAAGTCCCAGGCTACACAGACCTTTACTGATGCAGAATAGTGCTAAAGAGGCAAAGCTCAACCATGGTCTGGCTCAAGACTATGCACACAACACATCAAGATCTGAGATCTACTATAAATAATCAGGCACAGGTAAAAATATATAAATTATAACATTTTCTTCTTTTCTTTTCCCTCACTATTTTTCCTGTAATTATTAAAATACAGAATCTTCTCTGTTTAGCTCTCTATATAAAAAAAATACAAAATACAAAAAACCCCACAGTTACAGAACAGATTTCCATGCAACCTCTTAATTTTGTTCTGCCACCTCTCCCCTATACAAAATTTTTCAAACTACAAGAGCGCAGCCTTCTTAGTACTAAACCCAGAGCAATCTCCCTGAATGTCCCACATTGCTGCTCCTCACTGAACAGAGATCAACCTGCACAAACCTTCTCTTCACGTTTATCTTCCTCTTTCTCTACTCAGTTGCCATCACTGATCACATAAGGGTGAAGGGAAGAGCAAACAGTCTTCCTCAGACCATCCTTCTACAGAGCACGTTTGCAAAGCCTACAGCTACCATTGATGCAACTCCAGCAAGTGCCTTTGGGAGGTTATACAGAAATTTCTCTGCACAAAAATGAAGCCCAGCCTGGTAAGAATTTCTGCTCCAATAAATGATGAGAAACAGCATGTGAAATATATATGTGTGAAAATATATTAGAAACCCTTCAGGAGCAAAGTTTTTCATTTATGCTTCATTCAGGTACGGGCTACACGGGCCTGGGTGGCATCCAGTTCCTTTTGTTTTGTCCTCTGATATAAAAACAAAACCCAATAATGCCTTGTTAAGTCACTGGCATCCTCAGTTAAAAGGCTGAACTCTTGAATTCAAAACACAACGCAGATGGACCATCCTCTGCTTTCCTCCTTGGGAACGACAAGGTTCAGACACTGCTGCTGAATCGGCTTTCTCCCTCTCTGAGTGCTTTCCCTCAGTGGAGCACTCTGAGCCAAGGATGGAAAGTCATCAGATCTTCTTCTGGGATCCGATCATGACCTTTGATACAAAGTTCACGATGGCGCTGGCAGGCTGCTCCGGATCATGTTCTGCAAAGAGGTGGCACACGTTGTCTGTGGCACTGCCCTGCTTCCTGGCCACGAACCCAAACACTCTGCAAGGGCAACAACCACAGGGTATCAGAGAAAAGGCAGACGGGCTCCCTCTGTTCATAAAGCAGGAAAGACACTGTGGTAACCAACAACACAAATCAGGTTTCATCACCTCTGATGGACACGGTGCTGTGTGCAGGGTGAACAGTGGCCCAGCTGAGGAGCTCCTCAGTGGCTCAGGATGACCACAATTGGGGAAGATTTCCCCCTTCCTTCTACTCTGTCTATACCGAATCCTGTGCTGTGCTGCTGACCCTGGGGATATATTTAGTCAGATTCACTAGTGCTGTTCTCTTACCTGCCTTGAGGGGTGTGGGGTGGGATGTGTCAGGAATTGCCTCAAGCAAGGTTCTGGAGGCCACACATCTCAGTGGGCAGAATGCTGGAAATAAGACTTAAGCTGCTCTGGTTTTTTTCCAGAAACCAGTGTCTGAGCTCTCTCTGTTTAGGCTTTTTCTTTTGGTAAAAGGAAGACAATGACATTTGCCTTCAACAGAAAACACTTTGCAATCCACTGGTAACTATGCATCTACACCACAGACCAGTATCACCAGGAGCGTTTTCACCCGTGTGCCATGGGGGGGATTTTTATTTTATTTTAAAGTTATCAGTCTAAGTGAGCCAAGGAAGCTTGTGTTAGTATTGCTGGGCAACTGGAAATAGAGCTGAGCAGGAAATTGCTCTGTTTTCATTCCTGAAACTTCAGTCAAATCACAGACCTGCAATCTAAATAACCCATGTCAGCTTCAGTCCTAGAAGAAATCTGGAGACTTGTCTCCAAAGGGCTGCCTCCCCTTTTACATCTCTGGCAAAGGAAATTTAGAACACTGAGATAATAATATTCCCAAAATATTCAGTTCAAAGAGACTCAGCCAGGTGTCCACTTACTTTGCAGAAAGGCCATCTTTCATCCACCTTGTTGACAGTAAAAAAATAAAAATACAGGAATGGAGAAATAAAAATGAAAGACACGTTAGTTTTGTTTGCAGATCAATAATACACACAACTTATCAGAAATACTGCTTCTCTTCCTTACTTTCTGTCCTGGGGATCCAAAGCACAGAAAATAACAGTGTTGACTGGATAATGGCGTCGAAAAAAGAGCCTGGAGAAGAAGAAATAAAACAAGTTTTGAGAACAGTTAAATGCTTAAAAACAATGAACAGCTCTGAAAAATAAATCCTATTTAATCTAAATTTAATAATGACTACGTGTTCTTTCTGCTTTCTGAGTGACTTTGAAAGCCATCTGAGCTGCTCCAAGCAACACATCCACATTTAGAATAGTAACATCAAGATTTAGAACCAAAAGCAAACTAACTCTCAAGCTGAGAAAAAGAACTAGAAGAATAAAATGAATTTATTTTCTAAAAACTGGTCATTTAGATACTGTGAGGGGGAAAGGCAACTTCCTGGAACTTGCCAATAATTCAATTATATCAAGTTTCAAAACATAAGCACTCCTAGACATTATAACTTATGGTTTTGTTCTTGTTCTGCTATAAACAGCTGCAGATCCTCTGGAATTAAGAACTAACTTTTAAACACAGTATTTTACAGGCGCTATTTCAACTACACAGGGTGTCTGCTCAGGCCGACTGTGCTCAGTGGCAGTTGTGAAAGATGTTGTGAAGACAAATTATGTCACTAAATATGCTGAATACTGAATGATGGCAAAGCCATTACTTTTCCTTTCCATAAGAAATCACACCAATGAATAAAATGCCATGGCACAGGGACTTCCTAGAGGTAAGAGCTGCCATGTGGAAGTAACGTCCATTGCTTAAAACATTCGTTCTCCAGCACCATCACCATCATCCTGTAGACAACCCTATTATCCTCTGAGACAGAGGCTGCGGAATGTAAGTATGAAAATCAAATCATAGAATCACAGAATGGTCAGAGTTGGAAGGGACCTTAAAGATCATCCAGTTCCAACCCCCCTGCCCTGGGCAGGGACACCTCTCCCTACAGCAGGTTGCTCCAAGCCCCATCCAGCCTGGCCTTGAACCCCTCCAGGGATGGGGCATCAACAGCTTCCCTGGGCAACCTGTTCCAGTGCCTCACCACCCTCACATTTGTTAGGGACAAGGTTGGATATAGAGTTCCCATCCCTCTTCTGCTTACTTTCTTTGGTTATCTGTCAGCGTGATTCCCTGTGCAGACACCTTGAAATGGACAATGGTTGAGCTGGGAGGAGGATCCTGCATCAGTGTCAGGCTCAGGGCTTTCTGCACCGCCTGGTAGCCCGTGAGTGACTCCATCTCCACTGAGCTCAGGTACCAAACGTTACAAGCTGCAATGGAAGAGAGGAAAGACTTTGAGAGGTCACTACCCAACGGCAAGCAAATGATTATCTTCTCAACAAAATAAAAGAAAATGTAAGTTTTCCAACTTCATAAAGTAAACAGGGAAGACTGGCAGTAAACTGCTAAATGTTCTATGTACACCTCACCTTGTCCCACTACTGTTTCAGTTTAACACTGTAATTTTGGAGATCACAGGTCTTTTGTTGTCCCTTTAGTATCTTCATAGTTAAGCCAATGATTGCATTTATGTATTACAGAAGACCCTAGCATCTAAATACATACCAGACAGCAGGGAGAGAGCCCAGTCATAGGCACTACCACAGAAAAGGTACTTCTGAGGGGAAAGAACAGAGGTCCCTGAGAACCAGGGAGCATAGGAGGGTGGGGACAGGATCCCCTGGGCATGCCCTCTCTACAGGGGAATGACACAGTGGCTGCATTTCTACTGAGCACAGCCATAAGATTACGAAGGGGTAGTCAGAACACCCAAAAAATGTCCAAAAACGGTGGGTTAGGACACCACTGCACTTTCTCAGACAGGCTATTCCCCTAGCTGTCTCTGGGTCAGCTGCACACAAAGCAGATGAGAAGCCAAGCATCTCTCTAACACAGCTGCTGCAACAGCTCTGGCTGAAGGCAACACGTAGTATCACATCATTTGGAGGTAATCCTGTAACTTAAATTGCTGGAATGGGTGCTGCAGATGCATGAGAATCCATAAAACAGCAGCCAACGGAAAACACACCAGACATTTCCGAACAACTGGGCATTATTTTTACTTTTTCCCCCCAGACTGATAAGCATTTCCCAATGGTATTGTTCATACCTATGCTGAGAATTTCACCCTACTGAATACTTTCCTTAGTTGCCTTTCACAAAGCTCAGACACAGGTCATGAGCCTCTGCAACCACAGGTTGGAGATACCTTCTCTAAGTTCATCAATTATGAAAGCAATGTCACTGCTTAAAATTTGCTGTGCTTGAACCAAGCTCTGTGCACCTCACATTCCCATGGGAGAGACAACTGGAAAGCAACCACGGGGCTGCAGAACTTAAGGGCTGGTTGCAGAAAACAGAAATAACATGATATATATCCTCCCAGTGCCCTTTTCACTTCTACACAGCACTCTGAATTTAACTTCTCCCTTTAAACATCCTTCAGTCCAGCCTAAGCCTCAGCTTCTCCCAGCCTGTAGGATATGAAATTTGGTGACAGTCAAATGCAAGGAAAAAGTTTACCAGACCTGCACCCTGCTTGAGAAGCTCCGCTGCTGAGTTTGCAGCAGTTTGTGGAGAAGTCTCTGCTATCTCCTCCAAGGGATCTGCAAACAGAAAACACTGGTCATGTCGTGTCTGGATTTGAATCAACAAATCAACGCACATGGTCAAGGATGAGTTCAGCTTTTGTAATTCTCATCTCATCTACTGGACAACTCTTGGCCAGAAACACGAAACAATGTTGTACCTGTAACTATCATCATTCAGGTGGGGTTTGTCACAGCAGGTTTTTTACCTGCAGTGCTACGGAAGGGATGTTCAACCTTTCTCTTCTGACAGTAAAACACGTCACTACACAGCATATGCTGCAGGGACACACATGGTGGCACTTTAAAACCATACTAACTCCCTCACCTCAAATTTTTTTAACTAGTGCAATTTTCATTATCTCATTTAACTTGTAAAATTTACACTAATTTAGGCACAAAGACTCTGTTTCTACAATAAAATCGATTAACTGTGTTTTGATTCAGAAGCTGACAACGTAGGCCCTTCTTCATACTTATGCAGGAAACACACAGCTGAGCTAAGGCAGCAGAATCTTTGCTTCTCATCTTCTGCTTCAATTAGTGAGAAAACTACTTCAGTGTGTTATTGCAGTTATATAGATGCATGTAGAAAGATCTCCCTTGCTGGTGTATTTGACATGATACATGCTGTCTTTGAACACATTCAAATGAGGAAGAGAACAATCCTAATTGTTATAACATATAAATTATTATTAATAACAATGTCTGTAACACTATATGCGTGTTTAGTTACTCATATGCTTTATATAAAAGTCCATGCCCTGTGTGCAGAATCATTAACCACAGAAAACCATCTTAAAATGTCTGACCACACCAGATTAAAAAATAAATTAGAAATAAAATTTCACTGTGGAATGTTCATTCAGGACAAAGCAGATGTTTCAGTCCTGCACCTTTGCCAAAAGAGAAGAGCTTTCCATTTTAGGTGAGGAGGACAAGGAGAACAAGCCCACCCCCCACACTGGTTTGCCTTATAAAGAGATCTCTGGATCACATCTACCATAACATGCTTCTGTGCTAAAATGGTTTAATTAATGTATTTGTATAATTCCAGTGCTATGTCAGAACAAGGACATATGCCCTTTAACAAGAGTTTAAGAAGTTCAGTAGAAAACCACAAGAATGTTTAACATCTCAGTAACACAGCTGGTGTTAATGTGGGAGCACAACAGACGACTGAGTTCTGGGGCAGACACAGCTACATTCTGCTGTTATCTTAGAGTAGTTTTCTGGGAATGGTTTATGAAATCACCATAACCAGAACTGAATTACGATCCCTTGGTGCAACACAGGATTGTTGATCGTTTACTTAAACAGTTTTTGGACCTGTGAAAGTTGCTGCTTCCTTCCTGCTGGCGCCAGGCACCTTCTATTCCTCACCTACCTGCCTTGCCCCTAAAAACCCCTTGTGCCACCCAGACCTGACCAAGTGGTTACATCAACCTTCCACGGGCATTTCATGCCTGAGAAGGGCATTTGTCACATGCTAGGTTACTGCATGGATTCCCAGGGCACATGGCTGGAATACCACAGTACCACCCTGCTCACCACTACAGCTGGATAACCACCGTCAGCAGTACTGAAGAACCACTTTTAAAAGCTTTAAAATCACTTTTTACAGCTTCTTTCCCTGTGCATTCTTGCTTAGAACACAACTCCTGATATCTTCACCTCCCTGCAGACACTGGCACCTTGAAGCAGAGCTTTTCTGGGTATATCTCCTCTGTCCTTTAGCAAGCATACCTCTGTCTGGGATGAGGAGTTTGCAGGGCAGTGCCAGTGGAGTGATGGAATGCTGATACACCAGAGCTGTCAAACTCCCTGTGGGCAGAAGGGTAACAAGACATGCACAGTTAATTTGCTGGACAACAAGAACGCTTAACAGTTATGTTGGCTCTCAAGTACTTCATAGGCCACGAGGCCTCCTCACCCTACCCTTGAAAAAAACCACTCTCCTGGCACCTAAGCCAAGACTTTTTTTGGTTAACTTTAATGTGTTCATGTTTCCCAGCACAGTCTGATGTACTTGAACTCATTAATCACAATCCATTTCCTTGCCTAAATGGCTTTGCTTCAAATTGAGAAAGCACAAAAATGACAACAACATTAACATATGGAAGTCAATACATTTCCTTTTAATCCTTTCAAATCTTCTTAACTTCTGCTGCATTATACGTAGCAATATCTTACAAGGATTTTACTACATTTAAGAGCACACAGGGTAAACACTGCATTGAGAAAGAAAGAGCAAGGAGTTGTGCCTCTTAGGCCCCAGCCTCCTCTGTCCAGTGCTTTGTCTACACATACCTCTGTTTTCCACTTCCAAAGTACAAAAGATGGTCTAGATAAGACCTTCTCCATTCAAAGCAGCATTGATGCACACTGTACTCTTTACTAAATTCTTCTTCAAGTAATTTGAAATAATAAATTATTATACAAGCCATTTGGACTTGACTTAATTAAAATAATTTTACATTAGTTCATCCTTAACATTAGCATGTGAGACTACAGGGAGTGAGAGGAAGGTGCAATATTCAGTCTGTTTGTACAAAAAAGCCATACTTGTTTACTAACAGATATAGAACATTATAAACATGTGCTTGAGGAAAATCACAGTTCAATCAAATCCAACCTAACTTTAGAACCCATCAAAAATGTCTTTGAAATGGAAAGATGACTCTTATCCTGCAAGGGTCTTGCAGAAACACACTGACCAGCTGGTGCTATCAGTCCTTCATTGTCTTCTCCACATCAGCATGTGACAGTGCACATCCACCTACTCCGTGAAGCAGTTTTAAGGCTGCACACGGGCCAAACACCAACAAAACTCTGTCCACCTTTACCTCAAACAGCATTTGCCATTTTACACTTGTTCATTTTATGGTAGGTGACCCTTTCACGGGTGTACTGTGGTAGCAGGGGGTGGGAGGGCTGCAGGGTGACCACTGTGGGAAGAGGCCAGGGGCTGCCTTGGGCCAGATACAGACCCACCACAGGGAACCACTGAGCCACAGGTGGGATGCCCCTGGGAAGAGGGATCTAAGAAAGGGCAAAAAAGGCTGCAACAGAGCCAAAAATTGAATGAAAGAGTGAGACACAGCAGAGGGAACACCAGGCAGAGGAGGAGGAGGAGGAGGAGAAGGAGGTGTTCAGACACCCAAGCTGACACCCCCCACCTGCAGCTTGTGGAGGACCTCACACTGTACCAGAGGGACATTTCCCAAAGGAACTGCAGTCTGCAGAGCGTGCATGCTGCAGCAGATCTTTCTTCCTGAAGGATGGCAGCCCATGGGGAAAGCCCAACAGAGAAAAAAGTGGGAGAGGGATGGAGCAGCAGAGAGGAACTGCTCTGTAATAAGCACATGCAGCCCACCCCCTCCTGCACTGTCTGCAGCAGGGCTGAGGAGTTTGGGGGGAGGCAAACCCTAAAGTTTGAGTGAAGTTGAGCTTGGAAAAAAAGGGAAGGAAAAGTGTTATTTAAATGTTTGTCTTTTTTTTCTCACTAGCTGAATTTTGATTTTCATTGATGAAATTTACATTAATATTCCCCAAGTTGAGTCTCTTTTGGCCACTGCAGTAACTGGTTAACAGCCTCCATCTTTATCTCAACCCATGGGCTTTCTTCATCCTATTTTCCCTCCTGCCCCACCAAAGAGGGCAAATGAGCACCCTGCACATGTACTTTAGGGAAATGTGTACAAGGTTCCTATAACCTTAAAATTCCCTACAGAAATCATCAGGACTCGAACAAAGCATTCTCTCATTTGCACTCTATCCAAGTCTATAGAACTGTTTACACTTTCTGAGTCCCTGTGATGCACAGCACTTACCAAAATAGGGTTCATTGGGGCATCCTTTCAAGCGCACCCCCTTGTGAGTGCACTCAATCAGAAAATGCCTTACGAGTTCATTTGACAAATCTCCAACTGTGTGGAAAAAGACAAAGAAACCTCATGAAGAGAAGCAATGAATGACCCAGGCTCCTCGTCCTTGAGAACAGCAATGGCTGCAAGCAATTCCAGAAAAGGGAGAGAAAAGAAACAGTCTCACAAATTAGCTGGTCTTTATGAAGCAGTATCAAACACAGAACTGCCTCAAAAGAAAATTTTGGGGTCAAAAATACTCAGCCTCCAAGTTAAGCAAAAACTTTACATGGTAGTATGTGGATCAAATCCAGACTTCTGATTGCTAGGGAGGGCCCATTTCTGATGTGACACTGGATTTCTATTAGGTTGATAAGGCACAACACATGTATATATGTTCATAGTGACTGTGTTTACAAAACATGGTGAAACTGTCAAGTACAACAGAGATCCAGTCTCATTTAACAACGTACCCAATGCAGCCTGCAATTCAAGTTGCGTTTACTAGAAGGAGGAAGATGCCTCCAGATTATTACCCAGTAATAAGGACTTCCCACTATGCATTCAACTATTATACTGCTGAATATTAGACAGAAGGCACACGGTACCTTTCTTGTTCAGCTGCAGCACAGAAGGAGGAGGTGTAGCGACTTTCATTGCCAGCCCGTAGGCACCACGGAAAGAATGACTGTCTCGAACAATGAATGACCCAGGCTCCTTGTCCTTGAGAACAGCAATGGCTGCAAGCAATTCCAGAAAAGGGAGAGAAAAACATTTCCAGAACAATGCACACACCCAAAAAGTAATCTATAACTAATAGGAGACTAAAGGAACCAAGATCCTTTTCTCGGTCTCCATTGCTGTGGAGCAGAATACCGTCAAGCATATTTGGGACCTACATGAAACATCTTGTGCAAAGCTCACAGACACTTATTTCAAAAGAAGCTCCCCATACAGATCCCTACTGATGTTTTAAACTGAGAAGTACATGCAGGTCCCACCAGCATTCCTACAAGCAGTGGAAGAGCAAGCTGATTCCTGTTTATATTGATTTCATTGATTTCTGTCCCTGCAATGAAATGAATGAATGAAAAATGAAATCAATCAAGTTTCTGTCCCTGCAAAGCAGTCTCACTCCCTTACTAGTTTTAAAGCAAGGGAAGGGATGTAAATGAGTGTTTGTTCTTCGACTGTCCAAGAACTGAAATATTTCACATACATATTCTGTAATCTCTGCTGGAAATGGAATATGAAGTTCTCCCTGTGAGGAACCATTTGCAGGGAAACAGCTCCTGCTTTGCATGAGTCTGCCACAGACTTTGAAATCTAGTAGCCAAAATCTTAAACTCACTTTAAAAAAAGACAAAACATTCATCTAATGATTGATCTTATTCTGATCTTAATAAAACCTTAGTATTTCAGTTCTTCCTTAAACTTGTTGGAAATACTTGTGTTTGTTTCCACGAGCTTTCTAAGAAACCCTGGAAAAAGCCCAGATTTGATCCTGGAGTCCTTAACTGTTTGTATACAGACAGGAAAATAACGCACCTGGGGCATGAGGCCAAATTTTGCAAGGTCTGAACAACAATTACTTCATGAACACACAAACACACTTTTTTTTTTTCGCCCATGAAAAAAAAGAGTAAAACAGAAAAGCAGGAAAATGCAGATGTACTTGTCTCTCTCATTTAACTAAGTAAAGCAAATGAGTTTACATTCTGCTCTATTCATCTGTCAGATGCTGAAGAAAATACCTATTTTCACAATAGCCTGTCACGTGTTGAGAGGAGGAGGATAAATATATAAAACCCTGCAACTCAGCAGCACTTGTGTGAGAACTTGTAAATCCACAGGGAACAGTAATCATTTGTCACAGGAACAGTTCATTAAGCAAAGGGAAAAAGAACAAGTGCTCCCTCTCCTCACCATCTGAGGAACTATGGACCAGACAGACACAGCAATTCATCACTTGTCCATAGCTGAAGGCTGTTGTGGTTTACTGTGAGCTTCCTTCCCAATGCAGAACTGATTTGTATTTTTTCCTTTATGAAAACTAAGTTTTAAGAATTCCAGTTTAAAGTCCTGGCATAACCCATGAAATACAACTCAGTACAGCTGAGTATCACAGAGCAGATCAGAGCAATGGCATATGCAGAGCACCCAGCACGCTTTATTTGAGCACTGTTGGAAGGACAAGGTGTAAGTTGGTATGTACACATTTTCTCATACATAATAAAAGCTTTCTCTGTCTCATTCAATAGTAATTCTACATATAGATGCATTGTACATCATAAAGATGCTGTTCCATAGGAGTGTTATTTTGTGACCTTTTAAGAAATAATCAATGTCACTTGCAGCTGACAATGAAATTCAGGCTACAGAATGACAGGTAGATAAGGATGCTTTAATCATGATAATGTATCATCCTCTCACATTTAGCATCTCCCAGCCTGTGATCTGTGCAGGGAAACATCTGGCTGAGATGACGCCAGAGCACCACACTTACACTCAGAAGCTCTCTGAGAGCAGCCAGTTCTTTGCAATTGCATCCCATGTATCTGCCATTCCAATACCTGGAGCTTCCAGCAAAGCACATCTGCATTAGCTATCACAGGCAGATTTAAATCAGTTTGTAGTTAGTTCAGGTAGGCTAATAAATTATCTGATCAACTGAATGTTTCTGAACGATAACTTGACTGCCCTCCACACTCAAACTCAGCCTTTGGACAAAAGAAATTGATTGAGGTTTGTCTGTGGCCCTCCTAGGTTTTATATTCCGTCTTGTGTTTCTTTCAGACATCAGGTGAGCACCAAAAACATTTAAGGTGAATTCATCAACCAGCTTTTCTAGGAATAGCTACACCAGAATGCAGATCAGGTGATACATATACCTTGTTCTCTTGAAATATCTGGCTTATACCAGAACTTGGATGTGTCCTGGACAAATTTTACGGTCACATGTTTTTCAGTTGTTTTTTCTGTGAAATAAAAGAGGAAAAAATGTAACAAAATTTTTGGCATACCAAAATATTTCTTTCTTTTCTTTCCAACTTCTGATCACCTACTCAAAAGATTCATTATTAGAAGGAAAACTCAGAGAAAATCTGATCTGTGGTAGAATCAGCAAATACAGTCATGTACACTAAGACCCTGTACACAGGCTTAAAGTTTAATTTGCAAAACCCACAAAATACGAAAACCTCTTAGGTTGATAATGCTGTATTGCATACAATGCTATTCACCAGTTACTATACATCTACATTTTTAACTATTCTCAACAATTCTAGAAGGGTGCAGAGAAAAGCCAGCCCCTGTTGAAAGAAGCTGGACTCCAACCCACTTGTCTGTGGTTTGGCCCTTCAGCAGGCAGGCTGCCTGCAGCTGGCAGGAGGAAAAAGGATGCTCAGGAAGAATCCTGCAGCCTTGTTCTCATCCAAAGGCAGGGGTGAACTGGCAGCACCTCCTGCAAACATTGCAGTTCTCTGTCCCATTTTCATCCCATTGCCTTTTTTCCCCCCTCCCCACTTTTAAAATCCTCTGAATGCTTTTTATACACTCATCTAAAATCTAACAGCATTTCTCTGCTGCAGAACCCACCTGGCACTGGGGAAGCCCCTAACGTTTTTGAGAAATCCGGGAGGACGTTTGGGAAGGGGATGCTGATTGTGCTTCCACTGTGGGGGCTGGAGAAGCCACTCGAAGAAGGTGACACAGAGGCAAAGGACCGGTCTCCTTCAGAGGACCTTGTTTTCTCTGGAAGAGGTGGTTGAGCATTTAAGTTCCCTTCGTGGTGATGCTGAACAGCTCTGCTCTGGCTACCACGGCCAGAGGGCACCGTAAGGAAGTTTGGTGCCAAAAAGCCATTGTCCTCAGCACCTGCCACTGGTGAGCTCATGCTTTTAGGAGAGATGCTAGTGTTGGCTACGAAAGCAGCTTGTGTCCCCTCTCGGGGGGAGCTGCTGCCTCCACTGTAGCTCAGGTAGGCCAAGTCACTGCTGCTGGCAGCAGGTTCTTGTGTCTCTGCTGCTGGGTTCTCCAGGCTGCTCAAGGTGACGACCTGCAGCCCCGGAGTGTGGAAATGAGACAAGAGAGAGACATCTTGCACGGCATCTGAGAACTCAGAGGGCACAAGGTAACCTCCGGGTGGTCTGCTGTGTCCCGTTGAGTGCTGGAGCAATGGGGAGGCTTTAGGGCTGCTTTCAAGCCAAGGGTGTTCTGTTGCAGAAGAGCTGTCAAGAAAAAACAACCAACCCAAAACTGAATACGAAAATAAACAGCCAAATCTTTCCCTTAAAATGTCACTGTGCAACACGTACTGCGGTGATCATTCAAAGCAATAGATCACTTCATCCAGGATAACACCCGAGGGTTCTCTTTGACAACACGCTAGATCTGGTGGTGATAGCTGGATCAAGAGATTCCAGCCCCATCCTGATATCTCATTTCTTCAGTGTAGGTACCTTCTGCCCCATCTCACCCTCCACCTCACCACGCCGATGGGACAGTTTCTGAGTTTGCGCTGTAAACCAGGCCACCTAATTAATCACAGCTAAAAATACTCCTCCTTCCCCCTGTTTGAGAGGGTTACTTTTATTTTTAATCAATTCATTAAGGTTGTTTACAGCATTGCTTCACATACAGTGCTCCTGGAGATGTCTACATGGCGATGGGAAGTGCTACCTTGAGAAGAGCAGCAGGAGGCAAAAATTTAAGCAAAACCCACCAAAGACAAACATTGATGGAAGAAAACTGACACTGCCACAGCAGTTCTGACATGCAGAGCCCTCTTTTAAAACAAACAAACAAACAAAGAACAAGGAAAGAAATGGGCTAAGGAGGTAGCTGTTCACCATCACACAACAAATGAGTAACTGACAAGAACACATTTCACAAGACCCAACTCTTGGACCCAGGTCCCTTTTAATAGAAGTTGTATTTAAAAAGGGAGGCAGGTTCTGTGGTTAATTTGATGATGGAATCATTTTAATTGATAGTGATAAATATTTCAACAGTAGGCATTACATTTTCTACCGGGCAGCAATTCCACCTGCTCAAGTAAAGAATAAGAAATGTCTAAACAAGACAAACAAAGTTTCTGATAAAATCATGTGATAAAAGTTTAAATTGTTTCGTAGGTTCTGAAAGTGAAACGCCCTTAGACTGCACCTGGAAAACATTACCAGCAACATAGAGAACAAACTTTGTTAGATGGAAAGAAAAAGAGCTGAACTAAGACACATAAAAATGAAAGGATTTTCAATTAAAAGGGAACTGTAGAAATGAATACAAGGAGATCTGAACAGCTCAAAGTACAACAGCCATAAAGAAATGGAAGGGAAGCAAATGGAAGGTGACATGACTGCAAGGAAAAAAAACCAAATCATCAGAGCTGTAGGTATCTCCTCTATGAAATGAAAAATGTCAGAAAAAAATATTTAGAAAGAAGTGAACAAAATTTTCTAGATAAATTTTGACGTAGGAATGTAAACTTGGGTAATGACTGCATTGCCCGATAAGATTTTAATTCATATCCACTGATAATGAAATGTTACATTGCCTTCTCTCCAGAAAATACCAACATACTTTGTTCAGTCTTATGATTCATATTCACAATCACAAAATGAAAACATTCTTTCACAGTCCAAGTACTGGCTGAAAATGAAATCAATTAGATGGGAAAATAAATAAAAGATAAATAGGTATCAGCACACTTAAATCCTCACTAAGAGTCTGACACACCAACCAACAGCATTCCAAACACTCACTCTGAAAAAGAGGCCAATTATCCAAGAACAAGAATGGGATAATTAGCCACAAAGGAATGTTGTTGTAGAGTGATAGAGAAGGAAATGTAATCAGCTGTAATACCTCATTTATTAAGTAAATACAGGACACAGCTAACGACTGACCACTCACTGCCAGGGTCTGCTGAACCTTCCGACAGTAACTTGGGGCTCCTCCTTTATTTGCTGTGTTTCCTGCTATCTCTCATCTTGTGCTGTAAGTTCCTTCAGACAAGGGCTATTTTGTAAATTCATACTATCCAAGTTCTCCTCCAGAGCCCTACGTGTAACACAGATATGAAAAAATAAAGTACCTCAGCCTGCTGAGCTTGAAAGGGAGTTGGCTATTCATGGCCAAAGCCAAATCCTCTGACACTTTACTGACCAGAAAAGCATGTACTGCAGGGAAAAGAATGCTCCCTCTGTCTCATATATGACTTATTCAACATGAAATTTCATGAAATGCTTTTCAGTAAGCATTACAGGAGTTGGTTAAGCACCCAGGAAAATATTCATAAGCTTGTCCTAGCACAAAATAAAGTAACTGGGCTATAAATTCCTACTTATTTTTGTATTCCTATTTATCTTCACAGCTAATTGTGTCCCTGACATACAAATAACAAATGTATATCTGGTAATTCCAGCTGGACAAGATCATCATTAAATGTCACAACCAAACCTGAAGTCCTCGAACAAATACCCTGCAATGAAGATGCAACCAGAATGTCTTTGCTGGAAACGGTATTTATGACAACTAAACAGTAAGGTGGGAGAATTTTTTCCTACCTTTCTCCCCCTGGGATAGAACTGTTACTTGAAACAGTACATGAAGTTGCAAAACAGTGCTGGAAGGAGGTATCTGCTGGCATGTTGGCTCTCAGTAACGCAGGGCTAGTGCCCACGCCGGTGTCAGACATCACCAGAGAGCGGTTAATGGCTTCTGGGTAACTTCGAGATTCTGCAGGAAAAGAAAGAAAGTAAAAGACAAGTTAAAAACTAACTCACATTTTTATTGAACTTGTGCTAAAAAGGGTGTTTAATATTAAAGAATCTGGTTTTCTCTTATTAGGAGTACAAAGAAGAGGTCTGACTTGTTTGAGCAGTAACATTTTATTTCACAACATCACGTTGACTGCAGAAAACACCCCGCAGGACAACTGGCAGAAGGAATACAGGTCACAGAAATACACCAGTCAAACGATCTGATTAGTTCTCCAAGGCTCTGCTGCCACTCAATGAGACCTAGACAGGCTGGAGAGCTGGGCGGTGAGGAACGTGACAAAGTTCAGCAAGGGAAAGGGTAGGGTCATGCACCTGGGGAGGAATAACCCCATCCACTGACAAAGGTGAGGGCTGACCTGCTGGAGAGCAGCTCTGTAAAAAGACACCTGGGAGTCCCAGTGGACAACAAACTGACCATGAGGCAGCAAGGTGGCCTTGTGGCCAAGAAGGCCAATGGTCTCCTGAGGTGCATTTAAAAGAGCGTGGCCAGCAGGTCGAGGGAGGTCATCTTCCCCCTCTGCTCTGCCCTGTTGAGGCCGGATCTGGAGTGGTGTGTCCAGTTCTGGGCTACCCAGTTCAAGAAAGACAGGGAACAGCTGGAGAGAATCTATGGTATAGTCTTCATAGCAGAGGGCTATGAACATCATCAAGGGACTAGAGCACCTCTCTGATAAGGAAAGGCTGAGAGACCTGGGTCTGTTTAGCCTAGAGAGGAGAAGACTGAGAGGGGACCTCATCAATGCTTATAAATATCTAAAGGGTGGGTATCAAAGAGGATGGGGTAAGGCTCTTCTCAGTGGTGCCTGGTGTCAGGACAAGGGACAACAGATACAAGCTGAAACACAGGAGGTTCTGCCTGAATATGTAGGAAAAACTTCTTCACTTTGAGGGTGACAAAGCACTGCGACAGGATGCCCAGAGAGGTGGTGGAGTCTCCTTCTCTGGAGACATTCAAAACCTGCTTGGTTCTGTTCCTGCCCAGCCTGCCCTGGGTGGACTGTTGGACTAGGGTGATCTCTGAAGGTTCCTTCCAACCCCTACAATTCTGTGATTCTCTCCCTGTTCTGCTCACATGAGGAGAAAAGGACAGAACTGGTGTTGAAATGCATCTGAGCAGCACAGGGATTAATTACCAGTACAGGTACAGATTCCAGGTGTGAATTTGTTTCCTCATGCAGACAGAAACGTAAACCAGCTGCAAAGTTTTATTCCCTATTATCTTGCAAACAGCACGGCACCAATCAGTTTCTGATTCAAGTCTGAACTGTGTTCAACTTAATTATACTTGACATAAATGCTATGGGATACAGCTATATCGGATGTATTTGAATGAGGAATAACGTGGATGCCGCTACTGAAGAGCTGTGTACAGCTTTATATAACCAGTCAAGCTCTAAGGATAACACTTAATTAATTATTCTGGTATGCTCTAAAGCAATCCAACACCTAGCCACACAAACCCATGTTAAACAGCACTATTTCCTACCCCAGAGAAGGCCATGCACCAAGGCACTGCAAATGCCTGCATGTTCAAACAGCTTCATACACCTGAACAGTTCCACTGACCCCAACATGTACAGGACCAGATGCCAGTGAGATGATCACAGATGAAACGATGTCTAATAACTGTCCCTCAAGTAAACACACTTCAAAAGATTAAGGGAGAAAAAATATACAACGAAGTTATGGAACAAGGTAAGTCCTGCAAAGAGTTAAGATCACGCTAAAGCGCCTTCTCCGTAGCAAAACTTTTCTAATGTAAAAAGGAGGAAGGTTCTCACTATTTCTGGGAGCGTCACTGAAATGAGTCTAAATCAACCTTTTCCCTTCAATTCATGGCAGAGCCTGGCTCAGCTCTGAGCTGAACGAGGAGGGTGCAAGGTACTTAAGAGAAATGCCTGAGATAAGGAAATCTGCAAATCAGTGCCCGGACTGAAAAGCATGTGAATTCCTCACATAGCACAGAGTGCACAGAGCAAACATCTAACGGGGTGAGGGAAACACTAAAAAATTGCAACACCGTCTTTTAACTACATCCATGCCAGCCACAAAAGTGAACTTTAAGGAAATACTGCAGAAATGTGTGTGGTGTGGAAAAGCTAGAAAAGTCTGAACTTCTATCTGTCTAACAGATCAGGTATATTACAGTCGTTCTCATTCTGCTGCAAACAGTCAGAAAAAGCTGGCTGCACAAATCCAGTACTTAGGCCTTATTCCTACTGAATTCAGTGATGCTTGTTTATGCAAATATTACAAAGACTGACTGTTCAGTACTATGAAGAAAATAATACATTTAGTAAATATGAAAGTATTATGAAGATTGATGTTACGCCTTGAAGGATGATTTCAATAAAGCAGCATTACTTTGCCTTAACCATTATCTGAGAAAAAGTGGATTAGTTGGAGGTAGTTTGGTCAAAAACACAGGTCAACAGCAGATGAATCTACCCAAGAGCAGTATCTGTAAGACAAAACACCTCAGTGCAACAGCCATCTCGTCTCTGTACACGAGGCTGCAGATGCTTCCCAATTACACTGTAAATTGAGATGACTCCTACTGTAGGGGAGAGATTAAGGCATTCCCTGCAGGCATGGAAATCACAGCCACAAGCTTAACTCAATACCCTTGCTCGGTTTTGTGCCTTTGTCTGTTCCCCTGACTCTATTCCCCTGACAGCAGACTATTTAGGGGAGTCACTAACCCCAGCTACAAAAATCCAGGGGCAGGAAAGGGAGTGGCACTCCTTTTGAAATAACTTGAAAACCTTCTCCCACTCTAATGCTCTCTCAGCTACACGCACATACGTTGATCTAAAGCATTTAAACAGCAAAGTCCTCTCCTTTTCCCACCAATAACAGCATTTGCTTGAAGAAAAGGACCCAGACTTAATTTTTCCCTGTTTCAGGCCTCGGACTGTTGCTGTCATCTTTGGAACACCAAACACTGTGTGAGGGAAGGGCTGCTGACCCACCTGCAGATGCAGCATTTCTTTTCATACCCAGTTTTCCCAGGTGTGAAATACTAAACTAAGAGTGAAGAGCCACTGGCAGTCAGGCACGGAACCTGCAGCAAGAAGGAAAACTCTGTACAACTCTTCCCAGGCTAAAAACAAGTGTATCAGAAGGGCAGCACTTCCCAGGAAAGCAGCTCTGTTTACATTTCCATTGAAAACAAGCTTGCTGAACATTTCAGCTATGTCCTCTCCATTGTCTGAGGCAGAGCCCACACTCACCAGTCGGCCCTTAACTCTTTAGCTCACAGAATCATTAACTCAGGGCAATCTCACAGCTCCTACAGGGTTTCTGTGTACCTGGGATGGATTCTCCTGGCACGTTCACAGCAAAGCATCAGCACTTCTTGCTGCTGGCCTCTACTAAATCTACACTGCTGTATTTGTGAGAACGTTGACATTGTAAAAGTGCAGCTCCCTACTTGAAGAAGTGACATGGCAAAACCAGGATCGTTCATGTTCATGTCAGGTACCCAGGTCAGCCTTGCATATCTACGCTTGCTATCACTGATCATCAACTTTACAGACAGAAAGTACTGGACTTTTTCCATCATCCACTACTGAACAGTGACATTCAGGAAGAAGACAAATACTATCGTGCCCATATGCAAGGCAAAGATACCTAGCTCACTCTTCTGCTGTCCCAACTTGGCAGCAAAGGGCAAACACTTCTAAAAATTGCAAGCCTCTTTCAGTTGTAAATAGAAATTCCTGGATGTGCCTAGGACACAGCTGTATAAAGTAAAATGTTACAGATTAATCTGTATTTTAATCTACTAAATCTGTTAAAACAAACAAAAAAAACCCAACACACACACACCCACCAAAAAAAACACACAAAAAAAAAACCAAAAGACAAAACACAAAAAAAACCACCAAAGACAAAAAAAAGAAAGGAACCCTGAAAACAATCAAGAAAAAAACCAAAACAGTTACTTAACCCACATCCTGGTCTAGGTAAAAGGTAAGTTATGCTTCTTTTTCTTTTTTCCTAGAACAGCTGAAGGGCAAAATCACCTCACAGCTTTGGAGACAAGGTGAAAGGAATGGTAATTCCACGTCATACCTTCTATTCTCACAGCTTCTCCTTCATTCTCACCTTTGCAGCTCTTTTTGTGAGAAGGTGACAGCTAACCTGCACTGCATGAGCTTGAAAACTGCAGTCAAGATCCTCAGTGACATCTTTTGGGGAGAGGGAACTCTAGGTCACTGTTCCACACCCAGACCCCTGAGCTGACCAACCCAAATTATCTCAGGCCAGTTTAAAAGCTGAACGGACACAGAAAAGCATATTGCTCTACAGTAACCCTGAGACACAGCAGGAAGATGAGAAGCTTTGTGCAATACTTGTAAACTTCACAGTCTGTTTCTTCATCTATGGTTTGATGGCTTCAGCAATGAGGAAAAAAGACTTGCAAGAAGCTGCACCAGGTAGCTGGGTGGCTGTGGAATGTTCCTAGTATCAACACTCTCGTTCAGAGGTCACTGCTTCCACCCTGCACTGTTCACACGACCAGCTGATACACCCATTCCTTTAAGCAGATTTCCTGCCCAATTCATCTACAAAGACAGAACCAAAGGCATCTAGGAATGTCATGGAAGAGCATTGGGTATCTTCTCTACACAGTAGAAGTTGGGGTTTTTTGCTTTGAATGGTTGTATCCCACTAAGCATTTGATATTGCTTGTTCTCCCAGGACTCACTTTGGACTGGTCCTACCAGAAAAGAATTCTCAAGATTTTATTCCCTTTGAAAAAGCACACAGCACTTTTCCTGAGAACAAGCACACAGGACTCCCCAGCATCCACCAAGAACTTCCACAGCACTTGCAGCTTGGCATCCAGTTGACTCCAACCACCATCTGGAGCTTAAATTACTGCCAGTGCAAACTTCACTGCAGCGCTAAGGTATTGATCTCTCCTTCCCACATCCAGGGAACTACAACAGTTTGTATGATAACAGTCTCTGCTGATATAATTTCACCTTATCCAGGAGGACCAAGGGTCAAAAGATGGTCATTTGCCTTTTCCAATATTAAAATTTTATTACTCATGAGCAAGTTCCTCCACCATTCACTTCAACGTCTTGCAGAAGATTTAGACTCAGCTCAGAGCTAAGATGTTCCATGTACAAGGAAAGGTATTAGCAAGGATTAAAGAAAACCCTGGCTTTTAGCATTAAACATCAGAACAGCCTATTGCAGAGACACAGCAGGCAGCTACAGGCCTTGAAATAGAGCAGCAAGACAAAAAGTAATGGAGTAAGATCTTAAATGCATTTTATGAAAGAGGATTGTTTAGATACCTTTCCTTGCAAACCTTAAAACCTACAAAAGGAAAAAAGTAGAGAAACCTTTATCAGGGAAACAATCAATAAAAGCAAAACCACCAACAAAGCACAGAGCTAACGATGCTGAGTAGGTGCAATTTTAGTTTTTCTAAGGCATTTTTGTCAATACTTCAGCAACGAAAACGCTGACATGAAGATCAGTTGCAAAAATCCCAGTTTGGAAAACTGTAAAAAACTGGAGTAAGGAAGAGAGCTTCAGTAGAAGACGTGCAGCATGCAGTGACAGCTAACGGGACTGGCCGGAGTGAAAAGGAACGCACAACTCCAACTACACAGCCTGAGTAATGAGCAGCAGAGATTCACGCTACTCTGTAAAGCCAGAAACCCTGAAAACAGTGGATTTATGAGAAAAGGATATAGCTTTCTGGAAAAAGTGTCCCTCCAGCAGCTGACAGCTTGAACCAGTTCACAAACTAACACCTTTCCAAGTCCACCAGCACTGCAAGGTCCCTATGGGGTAGCCACCCTCCCCTTCACTCTCCCTTCTGTTTTTCCAAATGTTAAGGTGCCAAAATTGGTGTCAGAGAGCCAGATAAAGCTGAAACTCTCTCTTGCTTTCAGTCAGGCTGCAAATTATCACATTTACTGAAGCCTTGACCTTCCAGGCTGGCTATATTCTGATCTCAGTTTCACAAAAATACACTGAACCAAATTATTCCCATCAACTTTGTTTCCACTGTGCCTTCCTTTCCATAAAATACATAAAAATCAATAAAAAATACTTAAGATACTGTCTTTTAAAATTTCAGCTGTCAGAGAAGGGAATAATTTTATTACCTCTCTGGCAAAGTATATGCTATTGTTTTAAAACCCCACAAATAGTAAACAGATAAAACAGGAATTAATTTTTTTTTCCATGCTTGTTAAGGAAAAGACAAAGTTAGTATTGCTTGGACATTTTCAAATGTCTGTTTGAGTGGATCAACTCTTGCTGCAAGTAACCGTATCACTGAACTTGAAGCAGCCATGAAGACAGTGGCTCTAGCACCCCCAGACTAACCTCTCTGCACTAGAAAGGTCAGCTTCAACTGCTTCATTAAACAGAGCTGAGAAAGATCTCGGCGTATGATGTGCTTGGCTCTTACACAAAACACAACAATGAGGTGGCTGACAGCCTGGGAATAAGCCAGCGTACCTGGAAAGGTGGTAAACACCACCTCAGGTGTCTCAGAAGCATTTATTTGGTGGAAAAAAATAACCCATTCAACAGCTAGAACCCAAGCTGCCAGTAATCAAAGCTAAAACACGCTGCAGTACTGAAGGCTTCTGACTTCACGCGATTTATTGTGCGCATTTAGAAAGTGTTCATTGAATTTTGGGAACATTTCAAACGTGTTTAGAACGAAAAATTTCTATTTTTGCCTTACACCTACCTAAGAGGGCTGCAAATCATCTATGCTGCTCCCCCTGGCACAGCAGCTGCCCCCAGCAAGCACTGGATAAGCAAGGCTGGGGCTTCACCCCCTCCTAAGGAGATTCTGGCCAGAGTGGGGGCACAACGGGGCACCCCCGCCTTCCAGTAACTTCCAGTTCCCATAAGGGCCCCCAGGGGCTCCTGCCAGCACAAACAAATGCAGCCTCTGAAGCTGTGCCAGGGGTTAGCTTATTTCCACACAACCCCAGGATCAGAGAATTAATGGCACTTACCACCTGCCCCTGCCTGCACAGGGAGAAGCACCAAAAGGCTGATTTACCATGCACCACCTTCCCCCACCCAGTCTCTGCCCTCAAGATCTTACTACCCAGCTTTTTCTTCCTACCAAGGAAATAGCCATTCCATCATTGAAGCTGTAAAATTCTTATCACGCCTTCCTGAAGGACTTTCTTAAACTTAAACTAATTAATTTTCCCAAATAATACCAGAAAAAAAACCCAAAACTCAACAAACAAACCTTCCTCAGGGGCTAAAGCAATCGATTGTGCATCTTCTCATGTATTTTAAAAGATCTTGCAGACGCTCTGCTATTAAATCTAAGCAGAGCTTTGCTGTCTCAGGAATGCAAATCAGCTGCAGAGGCATTTCCTCGAGCCATTCGGGTCACGTGCAAGCATAAAACATGACAATTATTAAAGCACTTTTTAGGAGAGAGCCACTGTCAGCCCATAACGCATAAACAAGAGCACTGCTACCCTGCCTTTAAACACAGCAGACCGTCCAGTGAGGAACAAAACCAAATCCAGCAAAACAATTAGAATATAATTATATTAACAATATTAACAAGCCCAGGCTAAGTTTTCACAGAGAATTAAGTAAGTGGCTTTAGAGAGAGCCAATTCCATTCTTCTTGTGGTTTGTCACATAATGCACTTTCAGATGTTCACATTGCTGAACACAACAACTTAATCAAACTGTAAAATTAAACTGCAATAGTCCTAAAGGGGAAAAAAATAAAGCGGGAGGAATCAGAAGTGTATCAGCTGGTACCTTCAAACTGAACAGTAATACTTTCCCAGGCACAACGCCCTGGAAGACCCAGCACCTTTCAAGAAAAGAGTGAAATGTCTGCCCTGAGCTCCAAAGTTATAAAAATGTGGGAGATAGAATGGTCAGAGTTGGAAGGGGCCTTAAAGATCATCCAGTTCCAACCCCCCTGCCATGGGAAGGAACACCTCCCACCACACCAGGTTGCTCCAAGCCCCATCCAGCCTGGCCTTGAACCCCTCCAGGGATGGATGGTCGAAGCACAAGATGCTGACCTGCTCCTGCTGAACAGAAAAACCCAACTCACGTCCACTGACAGAGCCACTGCAAAGGCAGGTCGAAGGGGGCAAAGGTGGATCTACACAAACTGCAGCAAATACTGAGTGAATGAAGAGGGGAAGAGGGAATCTGAACTGTTGGCAACAGGTACCCGAGAGGCATGCACAGAGTGTGTGCTTCTGACAGCTGGGGAGTGCAAATGAAAGCAATCAAAGCATGTTCAGACTGTCTACTTTGATCCTGCTCTTCTACTGTCCCCAAACGTGACCCACTTCAACCTGTTCACTTTTCTGGAGCCACCTGCCAGGAACAAACGGCTGAGCCCAGCTCACTGCAGCCTGAACACCAAAAGTGAGCTCAGCTTTTTAGTTCTGAAGCAGTGTACCTGACACCTTCATTGCTGAAAAAGAAAAGGAACCAATTTTTCAGAAGTCGTTTCTAATCATCTGGAATTGAAACAGGTAAAACCAAACTCGGTTCAGCTGATCTTCAGCCTGTTCAGTACCACGTTAACAGGTCTGAGAGTTGAAGCCCTTAGGTGTTTCCTTGGTCTGTCATGTAGAATTGTAATTCAGTGACTCTCCTTTCAGGGTTGCAGTTCTTACAACAAGCATTTGCTGTTACTGACTGAACAGAAAAATTGTTTTCATTAAGGCTGTAAGAATCAGACTCCTCAAAAGTATAACGGTGCATCCTGCACGTCGTAACATGGAACAGCTGGCCACTCTAAGGCTGTATCATATTTTCATAGAAAATTCAGATCTGGAGTAAGAAAGCGAGAGCATTATACAGACTGCCTGAATTAGAAGAATTACTCCACCAGTGCTCGTGGCACAACATGCTGTTTTCCTCACTAAGCAAGAAAGCAGGAAAACTACGTGCTGCTCCTCCTGCAGGAAAGGCTGACGTTTACAAAGTCAGGTCGTTTTTCATGCTTTTGAAAGGAAAGTTAATGCTGCTGTAATATTGCTAGGAATTCCTCGGGGGGAGAAAAAAGAATCTGTCTGGACGGAGTTTTTGTGCACGGTCAGCAATTTTATACGTTCCAGGCAGTCCCCACGTCTTGAACCACCACACACCAGAAATTCTCCACAGCAGAAAAATAACTCCACAAAGCCCAGGACGCCTGCCTCACGTCCTCCGTCAGCCCGCTCACCACCACAGGAACAAAAAGCCCACCCTGACACAACGCCTCATCTGCAAAGTTTCCCAGTTTCTCCGCGGACTCCAAACGCTGCTACACAAACCACACCACAAAGCACAACTCTTTCCTCTACTTCTTTTCTTTGGAGTTTGCAACCAACACAGAGCACACCACAGGCTCCGTAAGCATTCTCCTGCTGTTTGCTTTCCTCAACCCCCACTTTCAGCCACCCCTGGCCCCCCACCCAAACCCCGCATACACGGAGCCCACCCCGCATCTCACCGCCCCTGCTCGGTGCTGGGAACGCGGCCGGCGAAACAACGAGCCCACAGAACCAGTTTTCAGACTGAAAAACAAAAAAGAAAGGAGAGCAGGCAACCAAGAACCTACCCATGGAAGCCATCATGACGGGAGCTCCCTCACGGAGCACGGGCTGTGTGGAATCTTTGTTCCTCCCTCCGCATGCTGCCTGCGGCTCCGGGGAGCAGAGCAGGCAGCCGAGCTGCTGCGCCACGCAGGGGAGTGGGAAAAGACACTTCCCACATCTGCCAGCTCTGATACCATCCGCTCTCTCCTCCCCTCCCCTTCACCCCGTGTTACAAATCCACAGCAGAGAATTCCAGTGCAAGAAACCCAGGCTCCGGCTCTCAACAGACAGCCAGAGTTCGCCCCAGCCAGGCGGAAATAATGCCCCGATTGTTGCTGGGCCAGCTTTGCTGCTCTCCAGGCAGCCCCTCCATCCAGTGCATCCCAGCTCTGATGGCTCCACCTCGTTGGAATTTGATTTCTTTCTCTCCCCCTCCCTCTGGCAGTGGCTGATGCTGCCTCTCGCACGCACATCCTCCGCTCCGAGTGCCCCGAGAACCGCGGGAGCGTCGGGAGGACTGAAAAAAATCACTGCTTTTCTCTGACTCCCAGCACACAAGCTGTAGCACTGGGGTTCTGGAGTGGTGGTTTTGGGTGGGTTTGGTTTTTTTTAGGCAGATCCCCATCACTTCATTTGTCCTCACAGATTTCTTTCTTTCGGGACACGAAACAGAAACTACAGATATGTGGTTTTTTAGTGTGGATCAAAGCCCAGCTGCTCCAGGATGCCAAACTGCTTCCACACTCTCCAATAAATATAGCATCCAGAGCTCTGAATAGAGTTTGACCAACTTCCCCAGATTTCTTCCCCCAAACACCACGTGCAAGGCTCCAACACCACCCCATCATTGTTCAGAGCTGGTCAGGAAGGTGAGTGCAAACACTCGGTGCTGCAACGGGCAGCACGTTTCCGCCTGGGATTGTTCTTCAGGGTCCCAGGGCACCAGCTTTTCTGAAAGGATGGCTAGAGGAAATGACTCCATGTGGACAGAAACAAATATGCCCATTTAAAGCCTTCCTGTAATGAATTGCTCAGTTGCTTTCAAATTTTGAACAGAAACATATTCTGAATGTGCATATTTAACCCTTTTTATAGCTTTAAAATACACAGACTGGCCTGATTATAGGGATGAGTACTAGCAAATTAATTAGAAGTTTTGTTTCTTCCACAGAGCATCCTCCCAATGGCTTAGCTCTGGCATCTTCAGAACAAGCAAAAATAGTGGTGGACCTCTCCTATGANCTCCAGATTCCTCTCTTCTTTCTATCTGGGTAAGACATTACTCATCTACACTTCAATGAACAGACACACAGACAGTTATTGCTCAAATGAGGGGAAACGCATCACTTTTTCCCAATGAAAACAGGGGAAAACAGAAACCAAACTCCCTAAAGCTTAGTGCTTCGGAAACCTCTCATGCAATAAATTTTTCGCTGGTCTTCAAGAGGAAAAAAAAATATATATGAAAAACCCACACCCCTCTCCAGTGCATTTTCAGGGTGTATTTCAATCTGAATTAAATAGGCACATCTGCTTTAAGACTGTGGCTGAATCTTACAACACTGAATGTTGTATAAACACATTTTTTCCTGTGTAATAATTTGATCATACAAACAGCATTACTTTTTTTTTTTGGCATTTACAACTTTCAGAATTACACTGTTTAATGATGTGCTCCCACAGATACCAGAGAAGATAAAAAAACCGTGTCCAGCACCTTTGGAAATGCCATAATCTTTTCAGTTAATAGGTGCATGTTCCAAGTACAGCCAGTTATCTGGGACAGCAAAGATAAAAACCCCTCACCTTAAATAAATAAGCAGGTAACGACACCACTTCCTCTCAGAAGAAAATGCCTCTGGATTAGAGCTCCAGGAAGGATGCAAACTGCACACTGCATAATTAAACTTGCAGCTGCATTGCTAATGAATGGAACTCAGAGCCCCTGGGCATAACCTTGAATTTGCCATGGGAAAAGAGAACTTTGGAAGAGCCACGTGCATTCGGTCACCTGAGGCTAAACATAAACACTGCACAAGGCAGGTTTCATGCTGCTGTTGAAAGCTGACAATTCCAGACCAAAGGAATATTTTACATGAGTTTCACACTGACAGACTTCAGTTAGCTTTGTAGAACTAGCCTTTTATCCTATTCAGAGGACCTCCTCTAAATTAAACCATGGATCCGAATCCACACTTTCTTCCTGTGGGAAGCCTGTTCTATGATTATTCAAACATTTATTAAATAGTAACGTGAACAAACTAAGCCAGTAAAAGAAATGGGGCTCAAAAGCATCACAGTTTTCAGACTTGTGTAGAATGCCTAAGTCCTGCTGATAATCTTGCACGTGTCTCCTGGGACACACACATACTCTGCCTGTTAGATCTGTATGGAAGAAGCTCCTCCTCCATCTAAATGGGATTTAGAAAATGCCTAGGTTCAGCCGGTGGGAAATGGGGAAGATAATCATGCCCGTAAGTGCCACTGGCTTTGTAACAGCACAACTGTACAGACCTGTCAAGACCTGAGTGAGCACAGAGAACATCCCTACGCTGAAATCCCAGTATTTACTCAGCTGGTTGCAGTCCTGATACGGGCTGAACTCTGAACCCACAGCCCTCAGCACCGGGCAGGGGGAGCTGGAGTGGGATTTCTCAGACTGTGAAGTGCCAAAGCTACAACTATCAGTGCTTGAAGAGTTCCATGACAGCAAAAACAATGACCTTTTGATGATTTTTAGAAAAGCCTGTATGCATAAGACAAGCTTTGAGCACAGTACCTGGGCTAAGCTCCACGGTAGCTATGAAAAGGCAAGGCCTTATGCATGCTTGAAGGCTCTGAGATTCCTCATGCCAGCAGCAGTGCTATCATTCCACCTGAACTCTGCAAATTTACCTAGGCTGCTCAGAAAAGATGGGAAAATAGGACTTCTCTTTGTCAGTACATGGATAAAGGATTATAGACAATCTTCCCTTGTTCCACAGATGCTAGAAGTGCCTATTTGTGAATGCAGATCTTTCTGCAAAGCTCTGTCCATGCTCTGGCCAGGGCTGAAGAAGGGGCAGATCGTGACGTCCAGCCCGAGGGGTGGGGTGTCGGGGTGGTGAGCCAGAGTTCAGGCCTCTGACAAAGAGCTTGCTATGCTTTTGTTACTTCTATATGCAAAGGGACTTCAATTAGTTGTATGCTGAGACAAGAGAGCCTTTATAAGCTTTGAAAAGGCCTAAAAATAGTGATTCTGTTCCTTCACTGATGTGTGGGACTCTCCCATGGGACATACAATGGCTACGGTGTTATGCAGAGAGCTGTATCTTCGTGCAGTATTTATAAAATTAGCCAATTTACAGACTGCTGAAGTTTATCTTAAGAAACAAGGTGTCTTTCAAAAGATAAGTCAGGATGAACCCTGTGGGTGCTGTATTACTTGCAAGTTATGTAAAGTCAGTGAAAGGGCAAGGAACCCAGGGCAGCAAGTGCTCACTAGAGCAGCAGAGCGGACACTGAAGGACAGCATGCCTGAACCCACGCCGAGGGAGGTTAAACCTGCTCCCATCTCAGAAAGAATAAGACTCTGGAAAAGAATCCTGCTTTTTCTAGCTGGCCTGGGCAGAGCATCGTAAAGAAGTGTATAGGGAGAGAGGTAGGGCACAGCTGATGCAAGGGAGACAGATACACATCACTGGACTGACTTTTCCCTAACAAAGTTGTTTCACCTGGGAAGAAAATGAAGCTTTCCAGAGCTACTGTAGCACCACTTTATACGGGGTTGTGTCAGGTTATGCCCTTCACTTCCATTTATAGTTCAAGAATCAGAATTAGATCCATTCAAGACGAGGTACACAGTTCACAACAGAATAACTTGCAAAGGAACAGATAATTGTATCATTTCATATACTCCATGTCACTGTAATTCTTGAATACACAAACCCATGTGTTGTTTTTGTAAAATGTATGCTTTTATCATTTTCTAAAACCACAATAGTTCTGCCTTGAACATGGTAAGTGCTAACTACACCGATAGCTGTTCTCTGCAAGGACGTGGGGAGAAAATAAGACAGCAATATATCTAGAGAACTGGTAGCCAGATGTTACAGATGTTATTAACTTGGAACACTGATAAGCAGCAAAGCTGAGATGCAGAAGAAAATAATTTTGAATTCAAGGATGATCTTAACTGAGACAAAAGGGGCAATATCTTAACAGCAGAAATTAAGGCTCCAGAGTCCATGACTCCAAAGGCCTCAATCTGTTAAACAGATCTGGAGAAGTGAGTAGAAATTCCCAACTCCTACAAAAATAAAAACCATGAAAGCATTTAAAAGGGCAAGAATTCCTGCAAAGTGCATACTGTTAGAGTCATCTTTGTTGCACGTGCACCAGAGCGCAGGCTCAGCTGCTTCTGTTCCCTTCAGATTCCTGGCCTCATTTAACATCCAAACCACAACCCTCTTGCTCTGGCCGTAACTTAAGGACTGGTAACAGAAGTAATGAGAAGATTTTTTTTTTTCAATTCTTGCCAAAGTCAGAAAGATGCACATGCAAGCAAATGCAGTAACTAGATACTCACTGTACACACAGGCAATAAAGTATAGTAAAGGGAAAAGAGAAAAAAGAAAAATAAAAGATTTAAAGTGGGATTCTAATACTACCTTTGGCAACAGAAGTTTTTGTGCTCTGGTGAGAGCTAACAAACATTTCTTAACGGTGTGCTGATGTTCTGTTGCATGTTTTGTAGCCGACCCACCTCATACACCTTCAACCTTTGTCAAGGTACATGACGGTTGTGGCTAAAAGCAAAACCAGAAGGAGCTGAGCACTTGGCCTGTAGCATTCACCACACCTCGAGCATCCAAAGGGAGAATCACCTGCCTTGGTAATTATTTTCAGTGTCCCATTAACTGAGTATCCAAACCCAGCATTGGAGAGGTGACAGCATTTGGAATTAAGCAGGAAAACCACTAACAAAATAGAGAAATACACTAAAAGCCACAAATTTTTCCGGGGCGAGTCCTAACTCTCAGCAACAGTGATGTCAACCAGTTAACAACCAAGCGAACCAGCAGAATAACTCAACATAAACAACCTGTAACTGATTTGCTGAAGATGCCTCCAAGAAGGTATCTACTACTAATTGTTTAAGAGCTGAAAGCGTAAAGGGCAAAGCCACAGCAACTGAACCATAACGAGATGTCTTGAACTGGGTAGAAGATCGCTTTAGTAACAAAGACAATTTTATTCCGCGTTGATGTTTGATGTTATTTGCTTTTGGTAACTGTTAAATGAGGCAAATAGAAGAGGAAGGTGCTTCTTCCCAAAGTTACAAACACAATACTGTAACTATCAGTGCAGCAAAATCCACCCTCAAATTTCTTGGAAGCTCTACTCTCAAAAGCCTGCTTGGGAGGACAGTACAGCCCGACGGTGTGGGTTGGCCTCGGCGGCAGCAAAGCGCCACGTGGCAGCCCCTTNGCAGTAACACTGTACACACACATGAATTATCACCATCTTCCAATAGACACAGTTCAAATTAAACTCTGTGACTTTTATTCATTTTTGCATAAATTATGTTGGCTTCCTTCTATGTGAGGCACTTCATCATGCAGTGATATCAAATACTTTTTTTAAAACTTTTTTTTTTTTTTTTAAATAATTTTTCACAGAAAAGGTGACCACTAAGAATAACTTTGCTGCTATTTTTAGCAGAAAAAAAGTTAAGGACTCAAAGAAGAATCTTTCATTAACAAAATTCATAGCTAGAGCACATAAAGTCTTTCACCATGTATGTTTACATGTTTACAAACTGTATTGGGGCAAAAAAACCCACTGGAACATTCACTCCTTCGCTTAAGGAACTCCTTGACTTGAGCACAGCTACTGCCAAGCTCCATGGTCAGCTTTACTTGCGTGGCAAGGTGGCAACATGGACAGCATCCCCTCTCCTCAGATGGAGGCAAAACCTACCAAAAATCACAAGGAACTCAAAAGTCTCCTGAAACTACTAGTTTGATATTACCAAGTATCAGTAGAGAGATCGTGGAACACTGAAGCCAGGCAAACACACTCAAAGACAAGAGCAGATTAGCCTCAAATATCAAACTGCATTCTCTCTTATTGCCAGGACACAACTGCCTTCTTGTTCCACACTGATTCTGGATACTGACCGTGAACACAGGGCTCCCTGTTGGCAATTAATGACATTACATTTTTGCTTCATTACTTACTTTTTTTTAATCTGATTAAAATAGTACTGCTAAATGCTATTTCTCCCACTTGCACATGTCTAAAATCAGCAGGCATAGGTCTTATTTGTCAAGGAATAACCACTGCTGTGTTACTTGCCTTCATATACCGTTCACTTTCAAATTATTTCAGAAGTAGGTGTTGTCTTACCAGGACTGGTTCTGTACAGCTCAGAGGGGCTGCTGACCTTTTGGCAGGAGGGCATGCACTGGTGGTATAGTGGAGGTGTTTTCACTAGGAGAGAAGAAAAGGTACAATTCCTCTTCAGTAACAGCTAAAATGTTAATGGGAGTATTAAAATAAATAAATAGAGACAGACATTCCCTTACCATACGGTGTCTCTGGTGACAGGGGGAAAGCTGGTGTGGATGGGACAGCTTCATTGCCATTTTTTGTCGGGGAGCAGATTCCCCCATCTATTTCGTCTCGGCTACAGGCAACAGACATCTAGAAAGGGCACAAAAAAGCAAAATTACAGTGTGATAATTCGGTTTTAACTCTCCAACACAGCGGGGCATTTTTCATCAGATTATAGAAGGTTCCATATAATCTGATCCACTGTTCCAGCAGAGAGATCTTGGAACACTGAAAACATGCAAACACACAGGGAGGACAAGAGCAGGACATCCTTAAACACTGAACTGCACTTCTTACTGCTGCAATGCAACCACCCAACTGCTTCATTTGGATTCTGAACACTCAACACAAACATGGGACTTTGGGCATTCACTTCAATAAATAAGGCTTGAAAAGTTCTTCACTCTTTACCTCCTTGGGCTCCCCTACAGGAATCAGAGATCCTGGATTGACAGTCTGGTCAGCAGCAGGAGACACCATCCATCCACACCTGTTATAGGAGGGCTGCCCAGAGACATTATTGTCGTACTGCCCGACGCTCAACTTCCTGATCCTTCCCCCTGATGCATCACCATCCTGCGTGCCTGATCCTGAAACCAAATAGATAAACTGATTAACTGCTTATTTTTTTCAGTTAGAGCTGTTAAAACAGTTTGTTAAAACAAACTTCACTGTTGTACCTTAGCTGATTCTGTTCCAGGTGGCTCATGAAATAACTGGTTTCACAACTGCTTTACAAAACCACACTGGTGGGGAAAAAAGTTAGGATCAGTTGTAGTTAGTCTTGCTGGCACAAGTGGGAACACACTTGCAGTACACCTGGCTCCAGAAGAGTGCAGCAGCATGCTTCAGCTGAGCTCATTTTCAAAGAGGTTATTCCCAGTGCCACCAGCAGAGCCTGCCAGCAAGGGCCGCTATGGGAAAATGGGAAATCCCTCTTTTTTCCCAAATGGGAAATCCCTCTTTTCCATCCCTAACACACAGCAGCGCTCTGCAGCAAAACCACTGCTGCTTTCCAGCACTGCATTTTCCCCAAAAAAAGAGCTTCTTAGAGCCTGGCCCTTGTAACTCAGCTCACTGTACACTTTTTGTGACACACAGGGCAATCACACTTAATCATAAAAACTAGGTATTAGATACACAGGAAGAGCTGTAAGCTTTTGGATTCTGAAGAACGGAGTACTAGAGTAAACTGAGCCAGCAGAACAACCCAGGATATTCAGGGGCATAAAGCAGTATTTGTTTCCAAAGTCACTACTAAGAGAGTGTCATTAGACACAGCTTTATGAGTAGCAGGACTTTGTACTTAGTCCCCTGCTCCCACCAGTGGGCATTTTCAGAATATTCCTGCAGCAATTGCTTTTCCTACCCTTCTTTGTATGCACAGCAACTTTTCAGATAATCCTCTAAGAGTCTTTATTGTCTATAAATGCAAAAAGTCTTTGAGAATTAGTTCTTTTTCTTAGAAGCTGAGGATTATTAGACTTATTTTCATCTCTCAGTATCCTTCAAACTCTTAAAATCATTCCCAACTGTGTGTGTTAACTAACAGCAGGTGAACTTGCTTTGGCAGGGGGGTTGGCCCAGATTATCTCTGAAGGTCCCCTTCCATCCCATGACTCTGTGATTAAGCACACCCCCTACAGATCCTGGATCCACTGTGGGAATCCAGAGCATGCTCATCATCTAAACCAGCTGGAGGGCTGAAGGTTGGTAAAACAGAGAGTGAACACCTGAACACCTTCCACACACACGTTCCCTAATCTGAAGTAGCTGACAGAAGCCAAGTTGTAAAACTGCCAAGCAGCAGAAGTGTCTGCATTACAGACACCTCACCCTGATTATACAGCACAACTACAGAGCATAAATGCAAAGGCTTCTGCCTAGGAGAACAGCTTCCACACAAGATGAAAATATAGACAGGGATTTCAGACTAAAACCCACGGTACTTAAGTGGTTCTGCATCAACCTGAGTAACCTGCTGGCAAGTAGTGGCTTACCCTAAAAACATTAATAAATCTCTTGCAAAACTACAGAATTAAGACACTTTCAAGACTCCAGCTCTGCTACCATCAAAGCCAGCGCGATGTGACAACTACTAAAGCCAATAAATAAATAAAAGCCTGTCAGTCACTTTTGAAAACTCCACCAATAAGGCTGAATTTCAGGGTCCAAATTTAGTCAGTTATTTATTTTACCAAGTCAATATAAATACACGTAGCACATCTTGGAAAAGACACAGCTGAGATTCTGTTTTATGGTACAACTTTGACAACTAAAATGCTTTTTTAAGCACCCATATTTTAAACACTTATTTAACTCTTTCTCCCCTAACTAGAAATGTGATTTTTCAGGTGGAATGAGTATCTTCTGAAGATACTGTGAGCAAAGCAGATGCATCAAACAAGATCTTTGAAGCCAGAGAAGAAAAGGACATGAAACCACAAAAATCTTCCAAACTTCTTAAGTGATGCCAAAAAGTAATGAAGATTTCTACTGAAATTGAAGACACTTTGCAATACAGATGGACTTCATACTACTCCAGAATTTACCAACGTTTTGCACTGGAATTCTTTTTTTTTTTATTTGTTGTTTCTGTAAAGAAAAATGAATGGGAATCACCACACAGAACCTCAGAACTGTAAGAAACCATCTGAGACCACGCACTCCCAGTCCCACCGCTCCCATGCAGGAAGGACTGGGAGGCAGGAACTACAGGTGAGAGTTTCACTCCAGTCGGAACCAAGTTATTAAGGTACAGGCAGGTTCTTTCTGAATGTGCCTCTCCTGCTTAACAAACCACGTAGATCACTTTGAGAGAGAACGTCTACCTTAAGGCTCAGGATATGTTTTGTTGGGGTTTTATTTTAAGCCTTTAGGAAGTAGATCAACTCAAAACAGACCTTAAAATTTAGCCCAGATTTTACTTGTCACGCTAACGAGGGCTTCATCATCGATGATATTCATACACTTATGTCATTAGTAATCATACTTGTGATTTTTATGAAGTTAAGTATCTCAGGGAAACTGGGTGTTTTCCTTAAATAGGCTGGAAGTGTTTACATACCAAATCCTCGGCAGACGCTGGATAACAGAGGGGAGAAGTTGAGCTGTTATATTGCAATACAGCTTAAAGCAAATAACTTGAATCTAAGAAATGAAAATTAAGCCAAGTAATCAGCAAAAAGAGTCTTTTACTTAGTTAGTTTTGCAAATGTACATAGCTTCAGAGTCGCCTTGCTTAGTGGAACACGTATGGGGTTACTAACACTAAAAGGCATCTTTTGCAGTGAAAAGTGTAAGAATCTCAGGCTTCCCAGAAGTCACATAATTCATTTTTATTCTTGTAGTTCAGCTTAAAGCTTTGGCAGAGCTCCATAAATACGTCGTGAACACGTTTTTATTTCTTTGAAAGCATTTTGCATACTCTCATTTCTCTCTTTTCCCTTGTGAACTACAAAAATAATTTTCTTTTCCCCGAAGAACAAATAACAACATTCCAAGATATTGGCACCAGAACCGCATCAGGCATTTATCTTGCCAGATGGTTGTTACCATGACAAGGCTACAGGTAACAGGGTGGTTTGTTTGGCTCCTTTAGCTGCTCACCTTTCCTGAAGTACTGCTGAGAAGTATTTATAACTGTTAGAAAGAACACAATACAAAGCTAAAAATCTTGTTTGCAGTGGCTTGTCAACAACAGTGCTCTAAACCTCCCTGATGCAGCTTGGAACCATTCTCACAGGTCCTGGCACTGGATCCCAGGCAGAGGAGATCAGCACCTTCCCCATCCGCGCTCCCTCCTCAGGAAGCTGTAGAGAGCAACGAGGACCCAGCCTCCTTCTCTCCAAGCCAGACAACCCCAAATTCCTTAGCCGCTTCTCAGAGGACATGCTTGCCAGCCCTTTCACCAGTCTGGTTGCCCTCTGCATACATTCAAGTACTCAACATCCTTCTTAAAATACTTAAGGGGAGGCCACGCCAGTGTTAAAGACAGCAGGACAGTGACCTTATAAAGCCGTTTAATTTGACAACACTGATTCTGATCAACTGCAGAGCAGTATAGAGGATGTCAGATGGTATCAAGTCACTGAGAATTAACTTCATACTGGAGTGATTACTCGTACATTTTTCACATTTAAATGTAAAACCAACCACATTTTCATTGTGGGTATTTTTGGAAACTAGCAAAGATCTGAATCAGCTTCAATGCTTAATACAGATGTGTTAGATTGTTAGATTTTATTCGTAATTTTATAGCTAAATGAGTGATCAAAGCTTGTGTATAAACACATAATGAATTCATTTCAACACTATCCCTTTCGCAAGTGACTAAAGGTAATATTGATACATTTAAGAAAATCTGACAATTCCATACAAAAACCACGTGTACATTATTTAGGAAAACCACGCGTGGTTGAAAGAAACAAAAAGAAAAGGTACTAGGATGTATATTCAATCAACCAACCAACCAACATAGCTCAACAGGTATCATTAAAAAACATAATACACACAACTGGTATTGAAGTTGGAAACCCTTGCTGTGTACAAGCACGTCACACACAAAGGAACATAAAGACAACCAGACAAAGCAGAGGCACTTCAATTGATCTTCTCACCATAGCTTCATCCTGCACGAGAAGTTAGCATGACATAAAAGAGGCTCTACCAGCTCAACCTACAGATCAGTAACTCATGGTTCTCTGCAGAAATTTACAGTGAAAGCTCCCACCAGGTAAACGTTCCAGGGCCCCCTTTACAGACCCCAGCTCAGTCCTGAAGGCCAAAACAAGGCTCTGGGGAGAACTCCGTCGGCATTGCAGACATTCCTGCTGCTGCCTATACAGCAGTTTTAAAAGACCTGCATAACTCTGACTCCCCACTCCTGTGAAATATGGGGATTCAGTCCAGCAAGAGGCTTAACAATTCATCAAGGAAAAAAAGAAAGTCCATTAACTTCTAACAGCAGAGCCTTCAGGGACTGCCCCACATACTGAGAAAGGTTACTGCACTGTCCAAATCAAAAGTTATTTCCTCCTCTGGCACCATTTATCTTCTACAAAGTTTAAGATATTTGCACAAGGCATTTAATGCTCAAACTTTCAAGACAGCTTTATGCTCATGCCAAAGCAATTCCTCCAGCTTTACAATCACTATCACGCAGGAAAAATAATATCTTCAAAGGCAGCAAGACAAAACTTGAGTTAAATGTTGTGGTGGAAAAGGGACAAGCGAATGTATGAAACAAAATAATGGATTTCTGTTGCAAGCCCTTACAGAGTATCTTGTTATGCTCAAATTTCCAGATTCACAGCTCCATAGGAACACTGTTTCAAAGGGATTAATCAGAACAAAAGCCAACTGAGCTGTCTGTGATATCTCCACTGCCTTCATCTTTCTAAAACGTAGCAGGAACTGTTACTGCAACCAAAAAAATCTCTTTGCCCTTGAAAAGAACACACAATGCTCAGCAACAATTCACAAGTAAACTGTTCTTTTTTGTCCCATCTAGAATGAGTAGCAGACTAGGAGTCCAAACACCTTATAATCCATTGGTCTAACAAGCAAATGAAAAGGTCTAAATTCCACCTAAAATCCAAATAAGGCCACTAATCCTCCCCGTGCAGGACACAGCAGCTCCACAGGCCTGGCCACCCGAGAATTGTAGCCCTTTCACACTGTGCCAAGAAAATCCAAAATCCAAACTGGTACCTCCAAAGCTGTATGGAAATGTCATGATGCTGACACTGTGACCCAGGTGCCCACATCCTGAAAGTTACAGGATTGAAAAAGAATTGTGGAACAAGTACGTGACGTAAGTCAAATGAAAAATGACTGTGATGCTAAATGTAACTGAAATTTCAGTCCCAACTTTACCTTAAAAATTAATTGAACTAAATACAGTTTAGTTTAAAAAACTGAATGTAGTTGAAAATTCCAGTTGTAACTTTAAAACTCAATTTTTAACTTTAGTTTAGCTAAAAACTCCATTTAAATTTACTGTTAACCACTGTAAAGTTAACTCCAAGTCAGGTACCAAAATATTCCTACTTGATGGAAACCACAACGAGTTTTGTAGTACATTATTAGCATATGCAAATAAAGCACGTGAGAATCTGAACACGCTTTGTTCTCCTGTTACTTTACACCTTATTTCAGATGGACTGGGTTTAGTCTCTAACAAATTATCAGAGTGAATGGGAATATCTGCAACAGTTCAGTGCTTTTAAAAATTATTATGAAATAAAGTTTGCAAAAAGGCCTTCTTCCCCTCTTCGTCTGCAGAGACAGCCTCATAAATCACGCTACAGCCTAATTTGGACCATCTTCAAAGATGTATTTTTGATAGAAGAAAAATCTCTGAAAACGTTCCAGACACTTGTCATCAGAGGTTTAGCCTCCTCATCTTTACTCATTTTGCATGTTGGGATTTTCTGGGGGAGGGAGGAAGGATGGCTTTGCTCAATACTCAGTTCTTCACTGTGCTGATAAACTGCCTAAACTCAGCACAAAGCCTAAGACTGTGTGAACTGTACACCTGTGCTGTCTTCTCCACAGTCAGTGACCTTAGCATGTTTTAAGGTGATATTTTCAAACACAGTAACTCATGAAGAGTTAGAATTAGTTGAGAGCAACAATATAAATGTCAATTTTATGGAAAACAGTCCCCCTCTTTGTCATGCTGGCTGATTGAGACAGACATGCAGCTCTTGGTCACGGCGATGAAAACAGGCCACCCCAAAATGTACAAAGTTGGATCACATGGTTCTTGAACTGCTTCCAACATTTTTCTAAAGATGCAAATTGTAAGATTTTAAGAATGAGAAGGTGAGGAGGGAGGATGAGACATGGGTGAGTAATAGGAGGTTTTACTGAAAATGCATAAAAATCTTTCTTTTCTCTACATTTATTAACAGATTCTTGCTTTTACACTTTTCTTGGTAGAAGGAAAACATTGTTTTAGTGTTCCTTCTCTACCCAATAAGCATATGCTTTGTAATAAAAGAAAACTGCTTTGATGAAATAAGTCTTACAAATGATCATTAACAGCAGACTGAGGTCATGAGTTATTGTGCGAGAAAGAATATACAGAGACCGAAGTCAAGGGGGAACACGATGCTGCAGAGTCAAGCTTACATCAAAACTTTCTCAGGCTATAAACTTTCCTGTTACTTGAAATTAAGGACTACTGCAGCTTCATTTAGTACCAGAAATTCAACTCCATGTAATTCAGCTCATGTAAAAGCAAAAAAAAAAAGGAAAATCTTAATATACACTGCACTAATTCACCTCTGATAAGCCACGCACATAGCTCTGAAGGAGAAGAGAGATTATCAGCCACTGTTCTACATGGTTTATAGATACACATCCCAGCAAAAAGAAATTCAAGGATCACTGCTGGCTTCTTCCTATTCTCAAGAACACTGAGCACTTAACCCAAGACATTATTTCAGACAGAACCCAGAATCCTGCTCTGACTATTACTGCAGTCAGCAGTCTGTGCTGTATTAACCTAGGCTAGGGGCACACGAGTAGAAAAATCTCTAGGAAGAAGTGTGAAAAGAGAGGCAGCTGCCTACCTGCCCATCAGTGCAGAAACATACAAGCAAAATTCAGAACTATTGGCTAACACTGTACAAGAGTATTTCTTTCAAAACAATCTTTTGTTTAATTAAATGCTATTCTTACGTTATTTCCTGCAGTATCATATGCTGATGCACATGCAGAAAATGACAGGTGAATCCTGACATCTCCAGCCTTGGAGCTAATGCCTTAAAATACTGAATTTACCTTTCAGCTCTGCTGCAGTATTTATCATCATTTCCTAATAATGTTTGGAAACAGAGTAACTGTCTTCCTCACAGTAAACTTCCTATAGATCAGGTCCTACACAGGTTCAGAATAAACCTGTTTTATCTCCTTTAAAGGCTGCTACAGTAGCTGTTGTGCCTGCTCCCCAGGGCCAGCCTTGTGCCCTCAGCACTCCCTTTGCACAGTGATTACCTCTGCATGGCGCAAGTTTAACTCTTTGATCTGATAGAGGTAACCCATAAGAAAACCTTTAAACCATTAAATAAACACACTAATCCAACAAATCCCACCACCACACAGTTACCAGATCTGATGTGGAGATGAATGGGATAATGCATGTCCAAGGATTCTCTCTCAGGGTTTGGGCAGACATCCTCATTCTCTCTTGAGAATGATCTGCTGCATTTCCATCATATTAGACACAAGATAAAACCACACTGTTGGTCACAATGCTTATATTCAAAGGATTCAAAGCACAGGGAAGGGACTCAACACACATCTCAAGTTGTTGTTTATCACTCCAGAGCAAGGCACTCCAAATATGACCAGAATGAGGTCTGTAAATCTTTACGACACAAGCCAAGAGCAGAGGCCTCTAGTCGTGCACCCTGTATCCTGGATTCTAAACGTTTCAGACTTTCTGCAGTGGCTGCACTCTAGATACAGTTAATTCATTTATTTTGGGCCCTAAATCACAAACTGTTTCACTACAGATGCCTTCTAAAAATATCTCAATGTAGGAATTCTGGTCCCTTATCACTTAAACTTACAGCAGCAAAAAATCCCAACAGATAACCCATAAGAGGTAAAAATTTGCTGAGCAGTACTGTCCTCAAGTGAAAAACCAGCACTTGCAAAAACTCAGTTATCTCACAGGAGTTTGATTTCTTGGGTGGTAATGTAAAGAGGTTGTCAGAAATAACACCTTGATGAGCTGTAAGTCATAACCTGAGGTCCTGATGTACCATATGAAGAACCCCTAAGTGCCAGGAAAAGCATTACAACAGCTTACCGTGCCGGGAGGGATTCCTGTTGGTGGCATCTAATTTCTCATGGAAGCCAGGACTCCTAGCAAGTCCTTCCACATCTCCATCAAGGCTGGTGAAGTCATTTACTTGATTTCTGTCCCTGGTGACAGCGTTAACGCGTGTTGGGATAGGTTCAAATGTAGGGTCTAGTTCCAAGATCAGCCTGTTCAGCTGCTCAATGGACTGATCAATATCCAAAGTTGGAGAAGCTGGCAAGTCCCCAGCACTCGGTCCTAGATCCAGGCCATTTGTGTCCCTCTGAGGCACCGGCCTTGACTTAAAACTCTGAAGACTGGCATGGTCTGCAGCTTCAGCAGCACCTGGCATGCCTCCTAGTCCCCTCTGCACAGCATCTCTGCTGCTGGAGCCACGTGTCGGGGTGTCTGGGATTTGGGACTGGCTCTGGACACCGTCCAAATTCTCCACAGTGTTATGAATGCCCATCCTAATTTCATTCTCTGCAGCAAAACCATACTGGTGAGCAGTGACCATCTGCTGCTGGCGTACCCAGGTTTGAGTGGAGTAGTTACTTGGGCCATAGGCTTGAGGCTGGGGGGAGACAGAAGAATTCTGTTGCAGTTGCTGAGCTGACTTTGCCTCAGCGCTCCCAAATGATCTCTCGTAGAGGGGATCCACCCCAATTCCCAGGTCTGGGGCAAATGCGTTGTGGTGCTCTTCCCCAGTGTTACTTCCAAAGCCATCTGAAAGAAGTGAGTTCTGACTGCTCTTGTGGCAACTGAAGTTCCCTAGGTGGGTGGAATGCTGCCCTTCTGAGGAAGACAGAGTCCCAATGCTGTCCACGCTGTGAAGGTCATGATTAGGCATTTCGTCATCCAAAATATCAGTCTCCCTGTCCTTCAACTTGGTGTCTCCATTCACGTGAACTTGAGCTGGCACGATGTGGCAAGTCCCACTGTATTTGCTTTGAGCATCAGTCATATCCTTGGTGGTGTTGACAGACTCCTCCAGACCAAAGCCACTCAGTAGCTGGTCCAGTTCTGCTTTCTCTTGTGGGCTCAGACCTCGTTTGACTCCTGGCACGAGGTGCTCCTCAGTCTTGTCTGTCCTGATGGAAGCTGTCGAGTGCCCAGAATCGCTGCTGACAGACAGGGTGTGATCGCTGTGATCAGGACTGCCAGTCACAGGAACACCCTGAGCAGCACCAGGGATGCTGCCATCTGAAGAGCTCTTCTTCCTCACTTTGGCATACAGACTGCCATCAATGGGACCTTGGGTGTGCAGCACTGGGGAGGGAGAAGTAACAGGGAAAGGGAGAGAAAAGGACAAGGCATTATACAGGGGCTCTGACTGGTGGTGTATGACTTCTAGATTTCACTTTATTCCTGTCCTCATCCACATTTCTCCCTCAAAAGTGGTAATCAACTTAATTGCCAAACTGAAGGAATCCATAGAGGTAGAGAACGTTTTTTGACCAAAGCAAGTGAGAAAATATAACAGCAATACAAAATATTATTCTGTGTGCCTTCCTAAGGGATGATGCTGCAGAGGTGTTAGGCATTCAATACCTCAATCCCATCACACAACTTAATCCCTGCTCTCATTTTTTCTGAGGAAGTAGCACTGTAAAATGCAGGAGTAACACAGCTGCCAAAAAAACAAGGGAAGTTTACAGTGGTGGAGACCTAAGCAACACTGGAATTTAGTCAACCAAACTGAAGGGGCCCTCTTTCTTTCAGCCTGATGTGTCTTCTCAGGAGCTGTTCCAACTCCCTGGACTGCCTGGGCTGCAGCCTGCCAAAATTCCCACACTGAATCTGAATAACACACACATACCAGTAACAGGAATTCTCTTCTAAATGAAAGACTCAGAGCACAGTGTATGTGTGTATTTTCACTCTCAGACCAAACAGCAACTTACAGAAAAACCAGGAGCTGAAATACCACCACATACCAAATTCAGTGGCTTCCTTCCAAACCTACGTTTCCTGGCACTTCCCTCCCTGAAATCCAAACACCCAAAGGCAGACTTGGGAGTTGAAAAGAGTTTTTAGTCTTTCAGCCTTTTGACTTGCCCCCAGAGCTGCCCCCTTCCCCTTCACCACTTGTGAAAACACACATAAATGCAGGGCAGCCAGGTAAACACACACACCACAAATCCAGCACCAGCTGCTCTGACCCAGCCCACCTGAACAGAGAGAGGAAAGTTGCAAATACACAGACCTTTGCACACTCTGTACCCTGGTTCATGTTGCAGCAGGAAACATTACAGGAGATCTGGATTATCTTTTTCCACCTCATAAATAAATAATTCTACCTTCAGGCAAACCTGGACAAGTCCAGAGCTGCATTCCTTCAAAGTTAAATCTTTTTACGTGTGCTTGTCTTTTTCTTTCTCCCTCCCCAGCACACACAGGCCCTCATTCCTTGCAAACTCTTCCCATATAATTCCTATAAAACCCAGACAGAAACACACGTGGTTTGTATTTCCAGCTCTTGAACAAAGCTCCTTACCTCTTTACTAGGCACAATCATGAACTTTCTGCAACAGTCAATTTTTGGTTCATTTAAATCAACTCATACTCTCTAAGCAAAACCCTACGCAGAGGAGAGCCAGAGTCAGGGCAAACTTCCTATCTTAAAAAGTCAGGAAGTGTCTCTACTCCTGCAGTTCCAGCTGTGGCTGCTGCTCCTGGAGGCAATGGTCCTGCTGAGGAAGCACGAGTCTTGTCTCAGCCAGAAAAAGCAAATGAAAATGTAAACACCAGGGAGGAGCCTGGGGGGACAACCAGGTTCAGTGAAATCTGAACTCCTGGAGCCAAGGAGGAGTGTAAAGGTGTTGGCTGAAAAGGTAATTCGACTACAAGCTATTTCCTTACCACGGCTCTTTTCTCAGTCTGTTTCAAAATCCAAATGAAACTGAGTGAGTTTCAGCTTCCAGATAATTTAGCTGCACACTTATGATTGCTTTATTTCAGGAAAAAGACATGAAACCCAACAGCTTTTAGAAATTGTTGTTCTTCCACGCTGAACAATCAGGTCAGGCACTCCCATCCACATCTTCAAAAATCTGAGTATTACTGGAGTTCTCAGGTAAGAAAAGCTTTCTGGAAGTCCTGCAGCAATAACACTTACTTTCAGCAGCTGCTGTTCCCTAGCTCCCAAATCCCAGCAGGCTTTGACTCCTTCTCTGTCTCCAGAATAAATCAGGTCAAGCCAGGGGGAGTGGGCCTCTTGGTTCCTCCTTTAGTGACAGCTGTACCTCCCCACATGCCAGCCCACAAACTTTTATTCTAAACGTTATTACAAATGTGCTTATGCTGGGGATCCCCGTAAGATCTGGGAGATCTCATGACAGCCCTCCAGTATCTGAAGGGAGGCTGCAGGAAAGCTGAAGAGAGACTTTGTACAAAGGCATGAAGTGATAGGGCGAGAGGTAATGGCTGCAAACTGGAAGACAGCAGATTTACATTAGACATCAGGAAGAAATTTTTCACTATGAGGGAGGGGAAGCACCAGAACAGGCTGCCCAGAGAAACTGGTGACCCCATCCCTGGAAGTGTTCAAGATCAGGCTGGATGGGGCTCCAAATAACCTGCTCTAGTGGGAGGTGTCCCTGCCCATGGCAGGGGTGTTGGGACTAGGTGATCTTCAAGGTCCCTTTGAACCTAAACCATTCTATGGATCTATGATAATGAAAGGACAAGTAAGGCACAGATACACCTAGCAGAGCTCTTTGATTTCCTAAGTTACTAACTGAACTTTGAGGGTTTTGAATGAGGACTCAAGAGGTTTGTGGCTTATTTTGAGGTATCAGAGCAATAGCAGAAGTAATATACGGTAACCTTATGTGATAATAGTTATAGCATTTACCTTTCTCAAAAAGAGTACTAGAAGATGACCTACATATGCTTAGTACAAGCATATGCTATAATAAAATATGTAGTTCTGGTGGCAAGCTTCTAATGTGCCCAAATGACTTGGAAACAACAGTTCTTCCTACCAATAATATTTTATATGTCCTTAATAAAAGGAACACAAGAAATAGCTTGATGCCAGAAATGTACAACAAGTTTTGGAAGTTTAGCAAGTCTCCTAAATGGGAAACAGATCAGGAAACATTCTTCCAGGTACAGAATATGATAGAGGAACAACATCAAACGCGAAGAACCCAGAGGTATAGTCTAGCCTCTATTACTGAGAATTGCAGACTTCCGAATGAACCACATCCTGTACCTTAATCTTTTCTGAGGTACAGAAAAAAATCAGTGTCTGCCTTCAGGACTGCAGCTAGAGGCTTCAAATTCTAAGGTTTTTGACTTTACTCACTTTCTGGATATGAAATCAGCATCTCCTCTTAGCGCTCTCTCATTTGTGCTAAAACTAGGACTCAATACATCTTTTTAATGCAAAAGCATGATATTGAATCTCTGTAACAAACCACAAGAGAAGCCTGTCCTGGTGTTTATATAAACAAACATACTTCTACATAACAAACTTCTACATGAAAGAAGGCCTAAGCAAACTACATTTACCTCAAGCAGCAGAGTAAGCTAACTTCTGTGTTGAGTACAAACCTCATCCTTAAGAAAAAAAAATCTAGTTGTTCCCTGCAATTGTGCTTTAAGCCCTCCTAATCTTTTGCCCAACCTATGAAGAGACAAGTGCTCTGCCTTCAGTTCCGTTGTTGAGCATCATGGGGTAACACCCTGCCTGCTGAATGTTTGCTTGAGAAAAGAGTATCTGGATGCATTTCATGTTCTTATGGAATATTCTCTACCTTCAGCTCTAGTGATTTTTCTGCAGATGCACAATGAACTTCTATGCTAACACACCATATTTAGGCTCTCAGGAAATTACAAATATATCATGTATGTGATTTACACATAAAGGCCCGTTAAGTGGCACACATGAGTTCTGAACATCAGGAAAACAAGCCTGTACTTATCAATGGTCTGTGATCAACTCCTCTACCAGACGTGAGAAGCACACAGTTCTGGATGTTCCAACAGTGTGCTGCCTACACATTTACCTCTGTTTTCCATTTCCTGTACTGCTGGAGTTAACTACAATGGAAGGCATGAGAACAGGAGAGTCAAATCCATCTATCCAAGCAATCATTTTTCGGTCAAGATTCAGTCTCTCTGATGTTACTCCTCAAAGACACTCCACAGTCTTACTCGACTACAAAACCTGTGATGAATCCCTATGGAGTGCCAAATGACTGATCTCTTCCTACCCTCTATCTTCCCCTAGTTTTCTGCAGATTTGGGTCTGTGGTGGATGAGGAAATGCCCCTGCACAGGACTGATGCAGTGGAAAAATGTCAAGCACTCAATATGCCTCTGCTCCTAAACCCCTCGCTGGTGTAGCTCTACCTTTCTCATTTCATAACAGGAGAGTTGTATAAACAAGAACTCTGGCATCCACTGAATACTTTCTCTCATGTTTTCACTTGCAAAACTTCAGGCTTGTGTGTGCAGTGAGGTGTGCTGACACAGGTGTGACATTCTGAGTCCTTACAGGAAAACTATATCCACTAAAAGCACAGCATTCACTCAAGCAAAGCATGAGGGAAGCACCCACACTGGACTTGGAACATGAAGGTAGCTGCTGGAGGCTTTCACCTTCTGCAGAAGAAAGTTCTGAGAAGGGCAATTTGGAAACAGATAAATTTATGTGGGGAAATATGCAAATATTCACATCCTTCACTGTTTGTTTATACATAACTTTACAGCCTAGTACACCTCCTCCAACATTCCAGGTAACACACCAAGTACTGAAGGCTACAAACTCACTACATTATTTTGTTGTTCTTAAAATTCTGTATTGTGATTGCAACTAGAAGCTTTAGAATAAATTTTTTAAAAATAAGCAAATTTACAAATAATAAAGTCACTCATATCAACCAGTTGTGTCCCAGTTCGACTCAGTACATTAACAAGAGCCTCTCTTGAACAACTCCACAGCTTTCCTTCCATTACAGTCACTAAAGTTAAATAAGGAAAACTAGAAAGCTACTTCATACATCCCTGAAGGGACATCAGGTTCGAGCCAATGAGCTCTCCTTCCTCCATGTCCAAAGCCATGGCACAGCTGTAAAAGGTTTTGCCTTGCTCTCACACGACCAAATTACTCACCTTCCCCCTCGGGGATCATGTTTTCATAGGAATCCCAGCGTATCAGCGGGTCTGAAGTGTTGTAATCAACGACCACCCCATGGTCATTCTGAAGGTGTTCATATCCTAAAAAACAAAAATTTGAGACCAAAAATGATCATAGCCACATTTGCAGTGACATACAAGCACATACGTACGTGGCCTTCTGACAGAAGCCTACTCCCCAAATTACAATACCATCTTCTGAAATGTAAGCAGCAGCAATATGAGAAGACAGGTTCTATAAACAAGCTAAAAACCCCCTAATTTATGTTTCATTACAGAAGGCACAAGCAGAGAATTTTATCTCAAGCTTCCTGATCATGATGTAGCTGTGATAACTCGAACCAGCCCCTAAATAGAACTAACACAGATGATCCACCCAGACCTACAAGTAAGCAGGATAAAACAAACAGCTTTTCAGAATGAAACCACAAGCATTTATAAAGAGATGGTACTAAAGGAATGATAAAATACAACTTTGTTACAGGTTGTCACTCTGATACCAAAACAACTGAGCACCAAAAATTAAGGGAGCTGAGAACTGCCACTCCCTGTTCAATACAGTTGCCCCAAGGTTTCATCCATCCTCCATCATCCTGGCAGAACCTGAGACTGGGTGGCTTTCCTCCAGTGTGTTTCACTGCACTCAGGCAGACTCTGTGAAAAATCTCTGGAATTTTCAGCACATTTTTGTGCCCTTAGCTAGGCATAAGATAATATTCAGCTCCTAAGTGTAATTCCACAAGGAATTTAGGTGTGGTCCAGTTATTCAGAAGCAAAGCACAGACATCAAGAACTCATGACCTTGGACTTGGCTTTGATACCGATATAAATCTGCCTTTACTGTTCTATCTAGATTAGGGAACAACAAAATCAACTCTTCAGCAATGTCTGGAGAAGCAAGCCCTACTGCAACTTGTGCTAAAGCAACAGAGTGTTAAGCACATGCTGTGACTTTCAAACTAAACTGAGAAGGGTATGAATGTTGTGGGCCTTGTACCTTTATATGCAGGCAGAAAAAAAGAAAAAGCCATCTGTAGAGTTGGAAGGGACCTTAAAGAGCATCAAGTTCCAACCCTCCTGCCATGGGCAGGGACACCTCTCCCTAGAGCAGGTTGCTCCAAGCCCCATCCAGCCTGGCCTTGAACCCCTCCAGGGATGGAGCATCAACAACTCTTTGGGGCAACCTGTTCCAGTTCCTCACCACCCTCACACCAAAGAACTTCTTCCTGAGATCCAATCTAAATCTCCCCTCTTNATCACTTATCGCTTTATGCCAACCTGAAGACACTCCAAACTTCCCCACTACGAATATAACCAGTTATGACAACACCCAAAAAAGGTTATGTGACAGGTCCCTGCGGTCACTTATGCCAGGCAAAGCTGCCTGTCCAGTGCATGTTTCACACAGATGTACTCACCTGGAATTTTCTCTGGAGTTCCTGAAAACACTAATTCCACTTTGCCATAATCAGGGAAACGGTCATCTGAAAACAAAGGACAGGATTTCAGCAAGCTCTCTTCCAGCAAAGGAGTCCCAAAGCACTCCTAAATCAGGATTCTCTACAGCTATAAATACACATACCCTCATCACCCTTCCCTTCTCACTTGCACTTTAGTGATTTTCCTCTAAAAAAGCCACATTCTCTGTCCCACACATTCTCCAGAAAAGACAATTGTCACTTGGAGTTTTTGTTACTTCCAAGAACAGTCAAAAATAGAAGATACATACAGTTCTCTAGTTTTCCAGACACTCAGAGCTGACTTTCGTTTTTAAAATAAAACACAGCAGGAGAAAACTGAAATTGTTCTCTATATTGGCTAAACTGCAATATTTCACCACAAAACTTCTGTGCAGCCATACACTTCAGGAAAACATTTGATGTTAGTTTGCCAGTAGCATAAGGTTAGGGAGTTTCAATCCTGCATACAAAATAACAGTTAAGTAATAATTTGGAAAATACAAAGACTAGCATGAGACATTTTCAAATATGTCTGAAAACTTTAGCTCCATTTTTGGATACTCTGAAGCATTTTGTGGCTGCCCCATCCCTGGAGGGGTTCAAGGCCAGGCTGGATGGGGCTTGGAGCAACTTGCTCTGGTGGGAGGTGTCCCTGCCCAGGGCAGGGGGGTTGGAACTGGATGATCTTTAAGGTCCCTTCCAACTCTGACCATTCTAGGATTTTATGATCTTAAAACATCTCCATACTCAAGCAGACTAGGTCACAAACACAGTATCAGACTTTGTGAATCTTTTCATCAGCCAAAAATGGGATTAGTTTTAGTTTATTTCAATCATCTTATCTTTAGTTAGTTTAGGTTAGTTATCTTTAGTTATTTAGTTCATCTTATTTTCTGTAATGGTAACTAAGAGAGTCATCATTTTGCACAAATATCTGTTATTTTTACAAACATGAGAGGAAGCAATAAGCACTATGTAAGAGTATCTGAATTATTTTGATACTCCAAGAGCTTTTCTACTTATTAGGAGTTTATACATGTTGTATACTATGAGTTAACCACAAAGTAGTTTCTGTTTCCCTAAAAACAGGGACAGAAAAAAAGCAAGAATCCTTCTGAAACCAGATTCTGAAGATGATCACATCCACAGGAACACACGTGTAGCCCCGCACACACACGCATCCAACTAACCACAGAAGGCAAGTACCTTTGTTGGCATTGTCCAAATCCTCTTTGCCAAACACCAGGGCATGGCCTTGAATAGCTCCAGTATGAAGCTGAAGGCAAAAAATCACATCACGAGTAGCTGACCGGTACTTCTTGTGATAACACTTCAGCTAGAGAGAGAGAGAAGCACATCAGGAAGCAATTTCTTACAGAAGGTGTGGAAGCATTAGTTGCTGAGTGAAGTAGCCACAGGGCAATTTTACTGCAAACAGCTGTAACAAGTTCAATTGTTCCAAACTTTACAAGCCTAAGGCAATATAGTTCTGGATGTGTAAAAATTAATAATCACTGTTTTCATCACTATCAGTCACTAATCAGCAGATTACCATCAGAATCACAGTATTTGTCAGTACAACACGGGAATGCTGATTCGTATCCACACTTCCTCATGGTAACAAATCAAACATGAAGCTACTACAGCACACACATTTCAAAACAACTGAAGAATACGTAGAGTTTTTAGGAGCAAGCCTGCAAGCTGATTACATCTATTTTAGGACTTTTAAAAAACCTTCTACAGTTGCTGACTGAATCTTGGTTTATATCACTGTTGGTAGTTCTGACACCTTGGCTACAACACCACAGAACTTTGTAAAAATAACAGTATGAATTTTGGCAGCTCAAGGAGAACACAACACACTCTCTCTAACACCACCTTCTCTCAACTAGAGCTATGGATATTTTACCTACTATTTCTCTGAGTCAAATGTAACACAGAGCCACTCAGTTTTCTTACAGTCTTACAGGAATACATAGTTTTGGTAACCTTGGTCACAGGACTGAAAATGTTATGATATTATCCTGATGATATCAGGATTTTATGAGGAGGCAGGTATCTTTTTAATGTATTTCAGTAACAACAAAATCACGTTTTTTATTAAGACAGGCTGAGAAAAGTGTTGTAGACAGCAAGTACTGAATAACTGAAGAGCAGTTATTCCAACTGAAGTCACAAAGACAGACACAGGGACTTAAGGTGGATGCTTCTGAAAGTTGGGATTTAAGCACAGTTAGGAAATTCTCCTCACCACAGGATTTGAAAAATGTAACAGAAGGTCTCGCTTTTACCCTTAATTCTAGTAACTCTATACCTTAAATTCCAGAAGTTAATCAGTGCTGACCATATACATGGCGCATAGAGTAACTTCTGAGGCATTTCAGGCCATGTACAGAAGGGCTCTTTCCAGCGTTCTCCATGCAAATGACATATTCCTAACCCTTTATAATGGTTTGGAGATTCTCTGTGCAAACTAGTATTAAGTCTTCTGAAAGTGAGGATTTAGGGTTGGTTGTTTCTTAGGTTTTTTAAATAAGAATCCCCTACACCATAGTGGTAGCACTGAGTAAAACAGTATTTGCTTCTCATTTTAAACAGTGCCTTACACACTCCAAAATCAACACAGCACACGAATCCCTACCTATTGGGGAGAGATCTATTTCCCTTCAGTCCAACAAAACATTCCTAGTAGCAACAGGCCAGGAATGCTTTCTGACAACACTTCCCCCACCACTCATTCCACATGTTCTTCCGTCCTTTTAGTTTAACAAACTGAAAAGCACAGCAACTTTCTTTACTTTCTCTGTGCACGACTGTGTAAGACAAGCAAGAGAGAAAACAGAGAGTTTTAAAAGGGATTCACTCCAGCTGTGCTGTGCACACGGAATCACACTCACTGCATCGGCACACAAATTCCTTTGTAAGCACCATTACGTGCTGGTAGAATCAGTTTTTATTTGGTATCACATCTCTTTGAGTCCCAAAACAATTTAGAATAAATTAGTGTTTTCTTTACAGCGTATAATTTTACAACTGAGCTTGTTAACTCCCAAACTACAGGACAAAGGTATTTTAATTCCAAGCTACAAATACTCCCCAAAGCAAGCTCTACAGAGAAAATAATGCTACAGGCCTTACTGCACTTGGTGATGCTATGGAATGGGAATGCTGAGAGTGATTGTTTCATCTCCCAGTTTGAGTTTCACAGGAATTTTTATTTCTGTAAGACTGAAAGGTGATGACTAAATTACATTAACCCATCTTGTAGCATGTCTGCAGCCATTTGCTCAACTCTTTTTTATTTTATTTTTTTTTAATACAAGAATGCAAAACAGGTCAGAGACTATAAACTAAGTGGCAGTTCAGTGGATTTCCATTCCATACAAATGACTTACCATGATATCTCCCTTCAAAAGCTGGGCCGGGTCTATGGCAATACAGATTCGGCTTTGACTATCTGGCCCCAGGCTACTTCACAGGAAAAAAAAGGAAAAATAAAATTTATTAAAGACATCAAAACAACAACAACAACAACAAAAACCCACAAAAAAAACCCCAGATCACGTAATTCTGTCATTATGAGAATAAAAATCTGGATCCAAACATAAAGGGAAATACTTCTGACTTACTATATTCCAGATGTATAAACTGGCTGCATGGCCTGGTACAACTTCAGGAAAGGCCGGCAGGCTGAAAAGAAGTTAACAAAAAAGACCGTTTTCTAATTATTTTCTGTTATGTAAACATTACAGCTGGGAAGCTTCATGCCCATCCAGAGCAAAGCGGCACAACGCTGACTGACAAAAGCAAATTCATTTTCTCCCCAAAAGGCATTTCTTTGTATTTTATGAAAAAAGCCACTTTTTCCTGACTTCAGATTAGTTCTGAATTACGGAGGGGGGGATTTTAAAGGATTCCTGTAGAGAAAGAAAGAGGAAACACTCTACTGTGTTCTACCTTCTTAGGTAGAAGACAGACAGACGCCTATCTTCCTTCCTTCCCACTTCTTCTGCAGGAAAACAAGGTTATTAAAAGGGAGACAGAGAATGCCCAAAACAAAACAAAAAAACAATCCCCAAAAGAAAATAAAAAGCGTTTTCAAAATTAAATAAATATTTAATCTACAGTCTTGTTTCAAAACTAGGAAGTCCCTTAAATTTCTTACTGCAACAAACAATACTTTGGCTCTACTGAAATAGTCATTTTAGAAATAAAACTAGACTTGACAACAATGGCAATGGAGCACGACAAATTCATGCTGACAACATTTCAGAACACAGGTGCTATTTAACTCTCAGATGATAAAAGCAGAGTTATGCTGCTTTACTCTGCTCTGGCACAATATTTTGGGTTAGTGTTTTCATTTTAAAGCCACTTATCCTCGCAGGCCACCTCAGCAGCACACCATACCCACGTGGCTTTTCTACAGAAAATGCAGTCTCAAAACAGAGATTCTATTTATCATTATGCTTGTTTGCTAAACAAGGAGCAAATTACCATGAAACTTGACTCGGTTCTCAGCTCTTCTGCAGGGAATGGGATCAGAACAGTTCAGAAGCCAGGCAGACACGAATAGCATCAACTTTTCATTTAATAAAGGGCAAGAAGTTTATTTCATCTGCCATAATTTTTACTCTTAGGACATTTCTCTTCTTCCAGTTCTTTTACTGAGAATATTTGGACTTGTATCAAGGAGCATCAACTCTACTTTGAGACACATGCAGGCTTTCTAGATAGCTCCAAAATGAAACAAGACTTTCAGCCTACACTTGGCCAGGAAAAGTTAGTTAATTTACCTCCCCCAGCATCAAAGCTTGGGATGCCATGAAGGATAACATAATGCAGGAAAAGAGGAGCTGCATTCATTTTCACGGATCCAGACAGAAGGCCACTTAAGAATTGCACATATCTGAAAATACAAAAGTTATCTGAATTAAATAAATGCAGCCATACCAGGGAAATATATTCTTTACACACTAACATTGCTAAGCCACCAGCAGTGAACAGTATTGGAACGTTACACACAACTCCAGAAGAGTAATCTTCACAAAACAGCACGAAGAGACACTTTAATTTACCACTTCATTAAATCCGTGGCTGTTCCATGCTGCTGTTGCTGATGTCTTCACTTTCTTTATTTCTATCACTACTCTAAATAAGAGCAGAACTAGCAGAGATAGTGAAGTCAACCATTCTGGTACACATTTCTAGTTTCAGCTGAAGGTCTCAACTGACTTTCACAGCAGCATAAGGTGCATCCCACCCCATTTACAGTGAAGAGCACTTCATTAAAACCAGGGCAAGAAGTGTCCACGTCAGAAATCTTAACACTAAGGCTAATGCAGGTAAATAACATCTTCATAATAAGAAGTGATCTCATTAAGCACCAAACAGAGGAAAACCATGACAGCAACTTGAAAATCATTGTATTTCTGCTATTTAATACCTGGTTTGGTCATAAGTTCACATGCAAGTATATGCAAGTGAACATCAGTTTGGTGGCTGTTCAGTTTCTCCTACCTCCTTAAACAACCACAGAAAAACAGTTCTTTAATTTTTCTACTGGCTTTAAGTCCCTTTTTCTTTCTTCCCTGCCCATGCCAGAACACTCATTTAACTTCTTTCTCAGGAATGTACAGAAAAAAAGGAAAACCATCTCTTTTTACCCCTCCACGCACATACCACAATATCCAACCCCTTTCTGCGTGCTCCTGGTGACACCACAACTAAAGATAACCTGCCCAACCACAGCTTCACTGCCCCAGATGGGGGTTGTGGTTGTTAAAAACCAGCTTCATTTTACAGACAAAGCTCATGTGACTTTGAAAGCTTTTTGTTTTCCTGCTTCAGTCTTTCTAAAAATATTTGGTACATGAAAAGCACAACTGACAGACTGAAAACGTAAGAGATTCAGATAGAATTAATTAGGCATGCTTTGACAAACATTTACTGGCACAAACATGGGGCAGACACACAATCTGCAGAAACCCCAAACAAGTGGGAGCAAGATCCTTATTGCACAGGAATCAATACAAACTACAGGTACATCATTTATGCCACAGAAAAATGAGTTTATTATTATCTTCGAGCAACCCAGAAATAGATTGTGACATCTCTTTTTGTTAACAAACAATGCAGTAAGAACTCAGGTAGATAACAGTGTGGTACAAAAGGTCTTCTCTACCTTGGGCTATACACAGGAACTGAAAGAGAGAGCTCATCAATCAAGGAAAATTAATATGAGATAAAGTGCTGGGAGTTCAGGGATCATTGGAGGGTCTTGTGGAAACAGCCTCCATACAGTGGAGGGAGTAAGGGATGGAGGCAAAAGGTAACAACGACTTCTCTTATTTGTATGAATTAGAAACCAATTAAATACCTTCTTTGGGATGGTTGCATTAAAGCTGAAACTTTATCATCAAAGAATTTCTTCATAGCAAATCTGTCCAGAGCCTGATCAGCACTGTCAAAACAGAGAAGCAAATACCGTGTTATTCCAGTCTGGGGTTATCTTGGAAATTCAGCAGACTACATGCCAAAATATTTGAAAGGGAAAGGAAGGAAAAAGAAAAAAGCACCTTCCCAGCACCTCTGGCACTTACAGCTCAGACAAAAATGTGTTTTCCACTGACACCTTCTCATTACATCCCTTAAGGCAAGTTTCCTTCCCGAGGTAAAGCACCTCACTCCCACACTGGAATGCATGTTTTCAACATGAATGTGTTAAAGTTGTAACGCAGCAAACTTCAGTGAAGCCAAGTGGCTCGTGCTGCAGAAGAAAGATACTTGCCAGGATGTCCTGAGAGTGTCACCAGGGAACATCCTCTGAGAAACACAGATTTATTCTCTCCTTAAAGACTCAGAAACAACATCATGGCAATGAGAACCACTGCCTAGCTCTGGCTGCAGTACAGGACATGAGGTACAGAGGGTCCTGGGCTGGAGGACCACTCGAGCAGTCAAATAATTAACTTAGTCTTTGTTTCCTGTACCCTGAGCCACCAAGGGTAAGCATGTTTAAAATGCCTGCGTCAGTCTTTGAAAAAGAAATATTTTGCATCAAATGCAAACTCTTCAAATGCACAATTAAGGAGCAGTACATTCAGAGGGTACAGAAAAAGGGAACAGTAGTGCCAAAAATTAGTAAGAATGTTGTTAATCACATAATACACCAATTAATGTGATGCTGACTCTGTTTTATATACCCCAGACAAAAAAGATGTATCTCCTAACAGACGTAGCTGACAGCATTGCTTAACATCAGGACACAAAAAAGCAGAAGTTTCAAAGTAATTAGACTCTGGAATCTTGAAATTTAAATTCCACATCTAGTTCAATGTCAAAGAGTTCCAAGGAAGAAAATGTGCCCAGTATGCACACGCATAGCAGGGTTAAAACCAGAATTTATAAGTTTCCAAAAATTAACAAGAAGTTACCAACTGTCTTGACAGGCTGCTGGATCCAGCTCAGTCACACCTTTTCTTCACGGATGTTAAAAATTGCAGAGTGTGTACTTACAATATCCAAAAATTCTCCTCATACTCATCATACATCTTCACCCACACCACCACCCAGAATTTAGACAATCCCTTTCTAACTGGCAAAGACTGCTCGGACTTGTTAGAGCAGAGTTTACCATCTATTAGACAGAGCACTCTTCAGAGACCCTTCAGAGAATTTTCCCGCAGAATCATTTAATATCCCAGATCAGAAGGGACCTTAGAGCATCACCTACTCCAGCCCTCCTGCTGAAAGCAGGACCACAAGAACACTCTGTCCCAGAAGCAGGCTGTTTTAAGACATGCTCCAAGACTCTTCAAGAAGAAAAGCTAACGAACTGTAACTGACACAAAGCAAGCTGACAGACAGTACTACAATTAAAAGGCGTCTTTTTTCTGATGTTTCCTTAATTGTAAAACCCACACAATATGCATTACCCACAACTTACCTTGCAGAAACGTTGGTGAAGTGCATATAGGATGAGATGACTACACCTATCCTCCCTTTTCCTCCCTGTAGTAGGAAAAAGGGAATGATAACATTTAATTTATTACACTATTGGTTATTATTTTAAGACACATACTAAACAAATCTTTGAGATTCAGAGAGTCCTGTAGAAACACTGCATCAAATGTTCTAATTGCATATTATTTTTTCCAGAGATTATTGAAGACAAGTCTAGGCAGCATTGATACTTTTGGCATGGAATGCTATGAAATACCTATTTTGGAAAGCATGTGAGTTTCTGAGGGGTTTGGGCTTTTGACGTCCCTGGCACCCGAGATCTGTAACAACTGCTACTTATTTTTCTATAGAGAATTCTTTAAATGTTACAAAAGATCATTAAATAATTTACGTGACATAAGTTCAGTACAATTTACCAAGCAGTAACTCTCACAGCCTTCAAAACAATTTGAGCCTCCCAGCTGACACAATCAGCTATCCAGGTCTTCATGGGTGGAACCTTTAAAGTCATGACTGAAAGGCATTAATCAACAATATGCATTAACCCATTACAACGCTGCCAATTTGTATATAAATTGGAATATAAATAGGAATACTTTGCTCCCTTGTCTTTTATCCCATATAAGGGCCATTGTCCTGGCTACAGTCCTGCAACTGGCAGGAATTCCATAGTATTCCATACAGTAATGGCATTTTGTCTGCAAACAGTTCAGGACTGAGGACCGTACAACCCGACTTGAAGAGTTTTGGTTCCATCACCAGCAACATCTCCCAGTGACACAGCAACAGATTTGCCTCAAGTATCACCAGCACAGCTACCACCTTAGCTCTGAATTAACTCTATCTGTATTTAATTAAGGCTTCTCTTTATTTCTCTTCATTGTAAACAAGCAAAAAATGACTGCGTAACGGTAGCTCTGCTTTAAGACACCGCAATGATTCTGGCAGTTGCAAGTACCTGAGAGGTACTGAATGTTGTCATTTCCTACAACCATATGACAGTCTAAAGGCATGATCTGTGACACGTTGCCTGTGTTTATTCTCCAACAAAATCCATGAATGTCACAGAAAATGAAGAAGAGTGTCTAAAGAGTTTGTGATTGAGCTGGAAAAACCTCAAGCTTTTAAGTACAGAACTATCACTGACCTCTGAAAGGAAGCAAACTAATATCTCTGCATGCAATACCCAGAGAAGAGGGTAGAATCCTATTTACCATAAAATGAAATATATAACAAGCATGCAAGGTCAGCAGATTTCAGCTGACATAAATGAACTGAAGATTTGGAATACTGTTTCCAACATCAAAACTAGATCAAACTTCTTTTCACTTTTTTTAAGCGAGTAAAAGACAAGGTTTTTGAAAATCAATGCAAACTGATGGGCAATGTGTACACACAAAGCTGTCTTACCCTGCAATGGATCACCACCACGTGCTGGGGATCGTTGTTCAGCCAGGACTCCATGGCCTTGCAGACAGTGCACATCTTATCCAGAGGCGGAGCATGGAGATCAGGCCACCCCACATCCATAATCTGCAGTTAAACCAGTAACATTCATGAGAGACTTGAGCCCAATGCTACGTATTAAATTTTGGCTTGAAATAATTGTGATAGTGAAGAGGATCCACATTTTTTTCCCAGCCCCAGATAATCATGTCATTTGAATGCTGTGATGTAACTAAGATATGCTTACAGGTCTCTTAAGGGAAAAGAGGGGTTTGTTTCCCTGTGGTTTTATAGGGTTTTTTAAGATACCAGTACTTTCATAGAAACACACAAACAAAGAACTCCACCAACCTACCAAGCACTCACAAGTGACAACACTCCTGAAAACCTTGATTTCTTAAAGCATTCTCAATTAGAAGTTTGGGTACTTTATAATGGTAAAATATTTAGAAGATCAAAACCAGAACACAGGGGGTTAACTGGCCTGGTCCAGTATTTCATGATTGTTTTTATTTAATTTGCATTTTTTTTCCTTTAAGAGCAACAGATCTGACATCTCAAAAGCTTGTTCATAGTTTCTGTTCAACTTTAGTCACTATATAGTACTATTTACTTAACCTACTATTATTATACGCATATTTTTTAAGCCTAACAAAACTAGTAGCCATGAACAACTTAAATCTTTCATGATCAGTAAAGCATTCAAAAGGTCAAAGTTAAGAGTTCTTTTAGTCTTTTTCTCAGGCAGTGAATATCCCTGCAAATCTGCTGCTGTGAACACACACCTGTGCCACCCCAGCCATATAACAGTACTGAAGAGAACCTGCCCATGGCTTTTTTTACAATAAACAAATACAACAACTGGTGAGGAGGAACAAAAGACAGACATCAACAGCTCCCTTCCTTAGGTCTGTATTCTGCAGAGAAGCAACTATGAAAACATAGTTATAAAAGGGAAGTCTATGTCTGAGCTGTTCACTAGCTTCAGCTATCAGACTGTACATGACACCATACAGCCCCTAGTTACCTATGACTGCAGAAGGAAAGCACACCTCAAGTACCATTCATATCACTAAACAGGAATTTTTTCAGTGTTCACAACAGGTTTCAGAGGACAACAGGAACAGCTGTGTAAGTAAAGCACAGACCTAACAGCTACAAAATAAGATATAGCAAAAAAATCCCTTTTTAAGGGTATGCATGCAGGGTTTTTAGTATCTTCCAGAATTTGCTTTCTTAGTCTGCACATCAACACTGGCACAGCTTCAGGACTCATCAGGCCATTTAAGCAGTATTTAACTCCAGAAAGAGAGCTTGGTTACAGAAGACAGCAATACCTTTGGGTTAAGCTTGGCAAGGTCATATCTCTTCTCAGAAAGGTTTAGCACCTGTTCACAATGAAAGAAAAACAAACATCAACCATCAAGACTTCATAAATGAACATAAATAAAAATAAATGAGCATAAATAAAGCAGTGTAGAGAAGTGTATCTGGCTTTCATTAGGAATTACTTTAAATCAGTATCAATTAATAATAAAAAGCTGAAATATCAATACCCAACAAATGAAACAGTACTACGCAGTCAGATTCTCTTCAACAGCACAAATCACAATGAGTGAAGTATAAATGACATTCATAATAATTTTAAAAGTCTCATTACACTGCCAGAATAGGATAAAGAGAGCATAATTATGAGAAACAGTAAATATGAGAGATAAGTCCGCTATAGTTTACTGCTACCCAAAGGCAATTTCAGAACCTCTTTTCTGAATTACACCATCTCATCTGGCACTAATCAGCACTCCCATCAGCAGTCTCAGTAAAGAAGCCAAGAACTAAAAGAACTAAATTTCTCTTCTAGAAGCTGCTGACTGCTCATGTAGTACTTAAATAAGTTTAATGTGCAACATCAAAGCCATAGTGAAGCAGGAAGACATTACACCATCATTAGTAAAAAGTACAATTTTTGAACAAGAAACTCACTCAGAGAAAGAAATCCCCAAACTAAGAAGATACAACTGCTGCTATTTTAAGTTGCATAAGGTTCTGGAATCACCCATGATATTGACCATAAAGGGTATACACCATTCCAAAAGAAAGCTCCAAAAAGAAAGCTCCAAAAAGAAAGCTCCAAAAAGAAAGCTCCAAAAAGAAAGCTCCAAAAAGAAAGCTCCAAAAAGAAAGCTCCAAAAAGAAAGCTCCAAAAAGAAAGCTCCAAAAAGAAAGCTCCAAAAAGAAAGCTCCAAACCTTTCTATATGATGAGGAACATGGTCTTTATTCCAATATATTGTTTGCATTTCAAACAGATTACTGCTGAAGAGCTAAATGGCAAAAACTCCTATGTTCACTGTTCATGTTACTCTGGTTCAGGAAGACACATCAATATTTACAATTAAGACCAGGGATCCCTCCAGAAATACCAACTGCAAACGTAATGGGGATAAAAACACAACTGCCTTTCACAACTGACTCAAATACTTCTGTAACTTTCTATCAGTCTTGTCTGCAAAACAATTTAGTGGAGAGTTGCATCTCTCAGTACAGAATTCTTAAAATCGCTGTTTGGTGAGAACTTTTTCATTCATCTGCCTTGTTGCATTTCTATGTCAGATCATTTTAAAACTCCCATGTGCCAGGACACAGCCCCGCTCATGGCGGGTACTTGTCGCTGCTGGATCAGATGCCAAACTCAAAGACACTGTTGTACCCCCTTGTCAAGCTATAAAGACCAAACTGAGATACTCCAGGAGTCCTGTTAGCACAGAACAGAGATCAGAAGGTTCAGGAACCAACACTTCACACACAGTAACACAGCAAAATGCCACTGAAGTCTTTGAAGAGAAGCATTTGATATAAATAGATGTCAAGCAAAGATAGGGGGGGGAACATTCAGACCCTTTTTGGCATATCCTATGTCTACCTACTTGTATTTTTGTACAAGAAAGAGGAATGTTAGTCTTTAGTTCTATGAAACTTAAATGACTTTGCCCTAAAATTTAGGACCACTTCCAAAGAATAGGAATGAAGAAAGATAAACCAAAGGGGGGGGAACACCCCTTCCTCCTTATACACAGCCAAGAGGAAAACATACCCCTTCCCATATGATTTAATCCTGAACTGGTAAGTAATTTGTACTATTAAGATAACGTGAATTCTCTCACTCTGCTGAAAGCTCAGCAACACCATAAAACAAAAATTAGGAGATGTTTTAGCTGGAGAAGAGACCTTCATGAAGGTATTAAAGGGTCTTAGGTCTGGTCTACTTCTTAGATGACCAGAAATACAAGTTCTCATGTCAAAGAACAGAAACAAATACAACAGAGCTGGCAATCTTGTAAAGCAGAAGATGTGCTGTGGTCATACAACAGAGTACTGACTGGGGAACAATTCCCCAGCCCGTGTCCGTTCCATTCAGGAGGTGACACCAGGAGAGCAGGCAGGCAAAACCCTTCTGCCAGGTGGGACCAAACTTGCTGGCTGAAAACAGTGGTCCTTGCCTAACAGCTTAAAACACTACTGAAAATCTTGCTTCTGCTTCCAAAGCTGTAAAGGCAGACAAAGGAGGCTTTAGAAGAGTGGCTTTTACTTTAGAATGGCGTGTGTGGACCTAAAAGTCACCTTCTTACAGGACAGAAAATGAGGTATCACAAAAGACTGATCTACACATACCAAGTAATTATCTCCATGCTTGGATTTGAGCATTTGGGTTACATCTTGGAGATTGTGGAGATAAGTTTCCTCAGAACAGCCAGCAGGGAAGGAGACAGCGATGATCCGCTCTGTGATGTAGGTGAGGTCAAGTTCATAGCCCTCCTCCATAATGTGATCAAAGTCTGCACCTCTGCGAAGAAATTTGATGGGGAAGTTCAGAGCAAAGCAGATGATAACAAACACAACGTATTAATGAGAGGAAACTGCAGCTTGGGACTCATACAGTGAAAGCATCTGATGTTGGAACTGTCATGAAAACACTGGAAACTTATTAAATGCCTACAGAGCTCAAGTTATTCCGTTGAGGACACAAAGGGAGCTGGCCAAGCATCAGAGTTCTTCACATCAAGACGAGTGAAAAAAAATCTCTGCAACTAATAACGCTGAAAAACAGTAAAATTAAGCAACTCTGACAAATGCTACTGCAAAAACTTTGGGAGTTAAACAGAAAACATATTGGTATTTATGTCTGCACAAATTTCTTATTCTGTGGAATTGCCTTCTGCATTTTGTAAAACACTTTACAAATTAGGAGATTCATCAGTGATCTGTAAACCATTGCAGATATCTGCTGAGTAACACTGAAGCAAACCCAAAACCAGTCCTCAGACTGCAACAGACATCACTGCAAACCAATTAACCTCTCACATTAGTCTCCAGATACTGCTTATTCCTAACTTCCTTGTTCCCAGCTTGAAGGCATAACCAGGCACCTTACCTTGTCTTTTTTAATAGAATAATTGAAATATACAGTCATTGAAAGTAAGCTCTTAAGTTAAAAGTAAGCTCTTAAGTTAAAAGTAAGCTCTTAAGTTAAAAGTAAGCTCAGCAAATACACTCAGTTGTTTCCTTAGACAGGTACCTGCACAGCAGGACGTGTCGTGCAGAAGACTGAACTCACAGAAGTTACAACTGCAGACAAACCCTGAACCACCACAGCACCCTGTAACACTGCTACACAAAACATGGAAGAAATACTTGCCGTGATTCTTTGTCACAACTCAAAGAGGAGTTTTTCGAAGCACTGCTGGAATTCTGAAACAAAGAAAGCAGAGCAGTCAATGTGGCACCTTCCTCATCATCACTGACGTCAGTGCTCCTGTCTTTTTCCCCTCATTTATTATGTCCATACTTTGGCAGACTGTAGCAACAACAGGATAAGAGAGTACCACTGCTTTATGCTTTGGCTGTAAACGCTGTGGTTATGGCTAGGTTCAGTCCAGTTCTTCATACAGACTCACTGCTACCTCTTCAGCTCCCTACAGTCAGAGCAGGACTGGTTGTCTTCCATGCTCTTCTTTGTAACTGTATTAAGAAACTTCCAATGGGCTTCTGAGAAGACGAAGCCTGAATCTCTGTATAAACCTGCAAAGTAAGTTCCTCTCAAGCCATTCTCTCATGACAACACTGAACAATATATCAGAGTTCTGGGAGCTTAAAGAGAAGCCTTAGCTGCAACGGTTTTGCAGTCAGAAATGTAAATCACTGAGTAACCTGTGACTTCAAGGTATCAGGACATACTTTGAAAGGGTGACAGATCTATTCGCGATACAAATACTTCATTTGTGCCTATTTTTAATGTTGATCCAAGCATCAGAAAACTTGATTGAGTTGATTTGTCACAAAATTACATGCATTTTACACAGTTTTTAATTAGCTTAGGAAACTTTTCCTGTTGAAAAAGAAAGTCTCTCTTGAATTTCTAACGCCTTTGAATATAATCCATCTGCAAAGATGTCAGTATTTCTCCTTACTCCTCCCCTGCTTGGTTTAGAAACAAAGAACACAGAGTTCACATCATAATTTCTGGATAAACTCAGGGACAAGGGGGGAGGGAGTGTGTGAAGGGGGGTGGGACACAGACCACTAATTATCTTAATTAAAAGCTAATTTCACACAGTACAGAAAACAGTATGTGTGTGCTAGCAACAAACGCTTTGTGAACATGTAATAAAAGTGAGCAGCCACAGGCACGAAAATAAATCAAGGCAAGTAAAGGAAAAAGAAATAAGTAAAATGGAATTACTTACAGTTCTGGTTACATGATTTTTAGTGGTCTCAGAGTTATTAACCTGCAAAAGGAGAAAAGTTAACAAAACTGACTTCAATTTTCCAGATACTTTAACTATATTTTAAGAAATCCCCTCCTGACACACGTTAACAAATAAAATACATCAATCAGAGGTACATACACATTCTACAGCACTAATAACCACATTGTCTTTAAAACAGGTACAGAAAACAAATTGATTTTACATTATTTTCCTGCTTATTCTGGTCTTACAAACTAGCTTTCAGGCACTGATGGTCCATAACCCAAGACACAATCCGTATGGAGATGTATGTTGCTAACCATGCTGTTAACCATGCTGGTAACCCTTTGCATTTTTTCCCCAATCTCTCATCTTATATTTTTCCACGAAAACAGACACTAGCATGGGTAGTGATAAAGTGAACTGCCTTGGATTTTCTTCAAGCACCGCACAAAAATCTCTGTTCAAGGCTTTAAAACATGCTAAATTTTATCTGTCGAGGTTTAAGCAGTTTAAAAGAAACGAGCTACAGAAATTTACTACTACAAAAACTTAACATGAATCACCAGAAGTACAACATTCCCTCAGTACATGCTTTGCTATTGCTGACTATGAAACACGAAATCCAGGTAATGTAATGGGTAAGTACAGTGGTAAAAATGGGTAAAAAAACCCTCAAAATGTTTCCTTAAGGCTTCAGTAAGGTCAAGATTAGGCATTTCACAAAAGAAGGTACCCCAGACTAAGGATTTTACCATTAGAAATAATTACTGGAGAATAACACAAGTATTTCATCTTGAAAAACATTCAAAATGAGAAAACTAAGTAACATTAGAACCAAGTGCTGTAGGTGAGGTGAGACTGCACTGAACTTCAGTGCTGTGTGTGTATAACCCTTGCTTTTTATGTATTTAACAGGTCCTGTGAGCTACAGTTTGGATGTAGCAAATAAGGAAAAAACAAGTCCTTGTAAATAATGGAGCTGGGTATTTTCCTAGGTTTCCATAAGATTTCCATGCTATTGCTTGAAAGAAGAAAGAAAAAGGACAACCCAAAAATTAATTACCCATAAGTCACTGAAATTTATTACAAATCAAACCCACTCGATGCAATTTTCCAGCAAAACTTTTACCAATCTAAGCTGGAAACTGAAATCACAGCTGCCAGAAGGAAATCCTGGTGTACATCAGTTCCTAGTTCAGCTTGGTCACTTGTCACCATTCTCCAGGGTACTTGGGGGTAACACCTGGTTAATGCAAGTTCACAATCTTACATCTAGTACTAAGGCCCCGTTCAAAATGAAACTTGAGAACGCCATTCCTCATCTACATGCTCAGGCCTTCCCAACAGCACAAACAGGAACTCAATTTTCTCAAAAAAAATCTCTTGCAGGCTCATATGAGAAACAGATGTCTGTGCTCCACAGAACAACCCACCACTTTGGGTTTTTTCTGGGAATATGTGTTTAAAAAGTTAATGAATGCAGTAAGGCTAAAAATACACATTGTCCTATCTACTGATCTTTCTCAGCCAAAGCATCTGGAGAGGGCTGAAATCACCAGGCACCACATAAAAAAGGAATGAGGTGGTTTCTTTTGCTTAAAAGGACTCATTCTCTCTCAAATACTGCTTGAGTACTGAGTTTTCTTATGGTTTTCTGTTCTCTTCCTTTCCCTCCCCACATATACCTGGGGGTTTGTTTCCCTTTTCCTTTGTGTCATAATATATTTTCACAAAAATTCACTTTTAGTTTCTTCTGAGAAAATGCTGGCCATAGGTTGGGTACATCAACTACCACAGATTTCAAGACAAAATGAGCTATGCGATTAGGATCAGCCTTTGTGACTCCACTACTCATTTCTTCAGCAATTTTTTCAAGGTATCCTCCCACTCCTTTCAAAAAACAAATGAAAACACACACACATTTCCCAAAAAAGCCAAAAATCTGACCTACAAAAAACCAAAACAACAAAACCCACACCTTTTCTCTAACAATTAGTTTTGATCTGTTACTCCAACCAATGGAGTAATTTTAAGATAAGAGTCCATGCATGATAACAGGTTCGTGCCTTTATGCTTCATTTCATAACCTCGAGACATTTGTGTCATTTGTGCCTCCCCAACACGTGAGGGGCCTCTGAAACATTAAGATTTCATGCATTATCAAGGAGGATTGAAAAAAAATAATTCAGTGGAGACAAACTTACTGCTCCCTTGAAGCCTCTTAAACTGTCCTAGAATCTAAAACCACCTCGGAAATCCCATCCTTCACTTGACTTCACTTTTATCTTTTTAAAAGTAGCAGATGAAGTGAAAATTATTAGGAGCTTTAAGGTTCGGGTCTAAACCTTCTCCTCCATTTGCACTACTGAAGAGACTTCTTTAAGAAAAATGTGTGCTCTTGGTAGCATTTTTTTTTTAATTAATAACACTGATTTAAAAAATAAAGTCAACTGAATAATTGTCAATCTTTCCAAATAAGATTCAACAATTCCAGAAAAGGCTGTTTAAACAGACCTTGCCCTATCTGCTTTTTAACAAGTTTTAGGAGAACTCCTGTATAAGCTAAGTCAGCTCTTAGAATTTAAAAAGAAAGAAAAAGAAAGAAAAAAAGAAAGAAAAAGCAAAGAGGGAGCATAGCACTTCCTCCCTCCCCCCACATTTTTTTCCCCTTTTTTTAAAAATCTTCAGGTGATGCTGTACATCTTGCAATCAAAGTCCACTGCCACAAACAACCCACTGCCTCTTCACAAGATAAAGCAAAGTGCACCAAACATTTGATTTGAGTTAACAGAGCTGGACTAACACCATGCCCCTTTCTCCAGCCAGAGAAATGTGCACGACAACAGCAAGGAAGCCGTATGAGAACACTGAACAGCAGCTGGTTTGTATTTTAGCACCTGAACCTCCCAACAGCTGCACTGAGCTGATATATGAGGCTCCTGGTGGTACTGCAAAGCTTGAAGATACATGGCTCAGGGGAAACTGGGAGAAAGGGCCTATCTGGAAACAGATCTTCAAGCTGAAAATAATCAAGGAAGCCCACGTTATGGAGAGAAAGAGCATCTGTGAGTTTCATCAGATTTCAAACATCTTCCAGCAAACATGCCACTGAAAGTTTAACTACAGTTCTCACTATAAACTGAGCTAAGGAGAGCGATGCAGGCAACCACTACACTGGCTGGATATCCATAGCACTGATTTAGAGCAGCATATGCATGGTTTATTTATGCCAGAACTAAAATGTTGGAATTCCTCGGCTGGAATGAATGGGAGCAAATCCATGGCTCAGCAGCAAATTGCAAAGCAACAGAGTTTTGGTTCCTTTGGAGAGAGTACTGCCATCCCACAGCATCTAAAAACCTGAACTACTTATTCTTGAGGTTCTCAGCATTTTCCACTTAAAACAGTAGTAAGAAGAAACTGCTTACAGCTAACATGGTCACAGATCATCCTCCTTCAGAGCAACAGAACTCTTCCCCACACAAGGAAAATCAATTTGTGCACAAGACAGACTCTTAATCTAAAAACGTCACATTTCACATCAAAAGCAAAACACACTGCTCCATCTCACTCTCAGTAACAAGAACACACTGCATACTACCCACTGAAAACACTTCACCTACAGCTTCCCCTGCAAGAAATACAATTCCACCCTTTCTTCTGCCTGAAACTAGTAAATGTTTTATTCAGGGACTGAACAGACCTCTGACTATGTCCCTTCTAGGGAACTAAAACAGATCAGGCCACTCTCACCGTTCATTCTGTCCTACTGCCAGCAAGCTACAAAGTCACTTGGGCCCAAATCATCAGCACTGCTCCATGTTCACAGTTCATACAAACCAAGTTCAACCATTAACACAATGACTGGGAGCACATGCCACAGGTTGCTCTATATTTAAAGTTGTTGCTGTATCCCAGTGACCCATTTTCCATGTCAAATTCAATATTCAGGTTGGGTGCATAACAAAAAAATAGCAATCGTGGTTGCCAGTATACATCTAAGACTGTGAGCTGCAAATGTAAGAAAGGGTTTCTTTTCAACTTATAATTTTAGCAGCAATGCCATAAAGGATCCTTAGACTCTGATGTGGATTCATTCATAAAATCACTGGTTCAAAATTAGGACAGATCTCCTGTGAGTCGCATTCCTTATATATTCCTTTAAAAGAAAGACTGGAAACCTAAATCAGCTACATTAAGAAACACATGAACCAACACTTCTATAGTGTATTTTTACTTCTGCAGTTCTGATGAGGTAAGTACAAATACCTGCATTTTTTCAGCAGGGAAATCAAGACACAGAGATATGCAGAGAGACTCAGCCCATCCACACAGCAAGGCAGAAGTGAGATGCAGGATTCTGAATTGCCACTGGTATCACACACCTCCAACACACAGAGCTCTTGGCTGACACTTGGGCATCAGCTGTTGGCTGATTAGTCCTTTGACACACTGATTAGTCCTAATGACACTAGCAAGCGGCAGTGCTGGCTCAGCAACTGTTCCACCCCACCCTCCAGGCATCCTTCATATCACCTTTGAAGCTAAAATAACCCAATCCAGCCATGCAAGCCAGAAAAGGTCTATCGTTTTCCCATCCTGAGCAAGCATGGGCTAACCTCCTCTCTTCCACCAGCAACAAAAAACAACAGGCCCCAACTACATCATCCACTATTTGTACTTTCAAGCTGACAGGAGACATTGGTACGTTGAAATAAATAAAAAACAAAAAAATCCATTAACTGAAGCAGACAAAAGCAGACAATGTAATACAGACAACTGCACACGCTTGCTGCAGCACAGGCAGGTTGTCCAGTCCGTTTTAAAATGAATCCTAAACATTTCACCCACAGTTAATCCTTAGTCTGGCAAAATGCTCAATAAAACAACACCTCTATGGGACAGGGACACAGGAACAAGCTTCGGGAACAGACCCTTGATTTGCCAAGGCCTCACCATGAAAAGGTGATGGCACAATTCTGAAATAAGAGATTATAGGAGGCTACAGAAATAACCTAACCTAAAACCTGATGGGTATCAGTAGTGCCAAAAATACTTACCCCGTCATAGTTGCTTGGAAAAAAGCAGGGTGTCACCACCTGGAATGAAAAAAATAAAATAATAAAATAAGGAAAAAAAGATAAGATTCTTTGGAGATGACCCAATCCTGGTGGCTGAGCTCCCTCAAACACTGTGAGATCCAGGCAGAGTCAAAAGGGCACCCAAAAGGGCCAGTGCAGAATCCCAGTGTCTACAGCTGCTCCTGGCTGCAGCAGTTTCTCCTCAGCAGCCCCCTCCCTGCCCCTGGTCACAATCCTGTGCAGTATAATATCTGATATCCTAATATCTGATATCCTAATATCTTCTCAGTTTTAGTTAATAAAAAAGTATACTGCTTTTCAAGTAACCCAGAACTTCAGCAGTTCCCCGTACCCTATTCCCTATAGTGCCCTACAGTTTCAGATGCCTGGCTCCAAGTTAAGAAACTTCCTATGAAGCATGTTTGGCATACATCACACCAAAAAAACCCCAAATGACCGTGTTTAAATATTCAAAAATCAAAATGCACACAGGAAATAAAAGCCAGGAAAAGTGTGACTGACTTGGCTTACACGATGATCTAGAGAAAACCAAGTGTTAGCTTCTTTCTACAGTCCCACACAGCAGGCACCCTCAGACCTCACACATACTGTCAAAAGACTGTGGTTCATCAATTTAAGGCACTGAGCTGAGCTTCAGTCATAGTCAGCAGGTACCCTCAGTTTAACAAGCACCTTGAGGTTACCCCCAGTGAAAACTGTTCCATTTAAAGTGTTCACCTTCACAGGAACAGCTCTCTCAGCCAGCAGAGCAGTGCCAGAAACTTTATGGCAGCATCTGGACCACAAAGGTGGAGTGTTCTCTGCCCTACCAGATCTCAAGCTATGGTATGCAGAGGGGGTGACTGAGCAGAAGGGGTGTGATGTGTGGTTTATAATCCTCAGGATAATAAAAAGAAGATGCAGACCATGCAACAGAGCAAGCAGTGAGAACAAAAAGAAACCTCGGTCCCGCAGTCTGCAGGGACAAAGGGACAGAACTGACCATACCAGGACAACCCACTCTGGTCTTAACTCTGAGGATCAGTTTTAAACCACTACTATGGAAGGGGTGGCATTTCTCTCCACAACTGCTTGTGAAAAAGATGTCTCTCTGATTTTTTACATCATAAAGTACTTACAAAAATAATTATAAAAATTAAAAAAGTAGCACACTGATTTTCAACTCCTAGCCTCCGCACAAGCTTCACGCTATCCCTAAAGAAAACAGGACAGAGAGGAACCCTTGAGGTTTGTCCACTGCACCCTCTTACACCTCAGTGAGTTTGCAAGTCCAAAGTCTCAGCAAGCTGCATTTCTGCAGCTCATTTCATGACTGACACTATGATTCCCTAGTTTATCCAACTGAACATCCACACTAAACATGTGAAAGATGTTAGCTGAGCTGTCAGGATAGCATTTCCTCTGCCGAAAGCCAAGGCAGCATCTGCTCCCATGCCCTCTTGCCTGACACAGCACATAAAACTCCATACATCACTTCCAATTACAAACACCAATTCTTCTTTCAAGCAAAGCTGGCAAACCACAGGCAGAGCAGTCCGTAGGAGGAAGAAACAAAGCCAAGTGCACCCTGCACCACAGACCATGCACATAATTATCATCTCTGCCTTCCCTCCGCTGTTAAAAACCCTCCAGGAATCCTGCAGGTCCTTCCCCCTCGGCTCACAAGAGCAGAACTCTGCTGTAACCTTCTCAATTATAAATAACTCACTGCCTAAGAAAAATCCCCTTTATTCTGACACAAGTGCACTGGAGACACCCACTGGAAAAGAACTTCACAGCAGAGAATTACAGACCTTTTCTGCCTGATGTGGTGCCTTAGTCAGGCAACTCACAGGCTCAGGGTTTTCAGAAGATGAGAGCTGACATTACAAGCACCACTTGATATTCTTCTTCTCTGAGCTTCACTGCACCTACAACACAGAGGCTCCATCTCTTGCACCTTCTTTTTACAAAAATCACCACTCACATTACGTGGTACTGTTCTAAGACTACCAGAGTCACCTTTTTGGTGTACACAGCAACCCCTTTGCCATTGCACACCTCTACTTACCACACACTGAACTGTCACTGAACTGCAGAGCACTCAAAATGCATCACTCAGCCAGACCTGGATGCACTGCTACTGTTTTCAAGCTACAAAATTAAATTAATTGAATTACCAAGGTGCACCGACTTTCTTTTTTCTTCTAACTCCATACACACATATAATATATTTCTTTCCAGATGAAACAAAATAGTCAAGACATCTAAGGGTGGTGAGGCACTGGAACTGGTTGCCCAGGGAAGCTGCTGATGGCCCATCCCTGGAAGTGTTTAAGGCCAGGCTGGATGGGGCTTGGAGCAACCTCCTCTAGGGAGAGGTGTCCCTGCCCAGGGCAGGGGGGTTGGAACTTGATGATCTTTAAGGTCCCTTCCAACTCTGACCATTCTATGATTCTAAGTATCTGAACTTCAGTTCTTATGAGCAGTTGCAGCAAATTCTTCCACTGTTAAATCAGACACAGATTAAAAGCAAAAGAAGTGACATGTTCACAGATAACAGAAAGGCTATCACAAGTTCTAGACAACCCAAACTGAAGGTATGCAAGTGGCTCCAACTCTTTTTCCTGGTTTGCAAAGGCTTGAGATATGCTAAAAAATCATTTAAAGTATAGAGCAAAACTGCAGGACATCATTATCAATGCAGAGGGAGGAACTGGAGTACGTCTCATTCATTGGTTTAAGAAGTCACACATGCTGTGTACCAGCTGCATAAAACAAACTTCAGAAATACTTTTCGGATGCCCCAAGTGAAGCTGCAGCTGATCTTTAAAAAGCCATCTGCAATCACATGGTTTGTCAGCTTTTGATAGTACCTTTATTCTTGTAAGAAATATTACACTAATGCATCTCCAGCACATTTCACAGTTCCACACAACCACAGTGTATTTGGCTTCTGTACTTCTGCACATTCACTAATTAGTGAGCAATGCCAGAATATGGGAATGCCTTGTCTGAGTCACAAAAATCGTTGTCTTTCACATCCTGAGCATACACACACCTGCATCTAGGCACATCAGCCTACCCACAAACAACCAAGTAAACATTTGAACAAAAAACTACCTGTTCTTAACATGGAAACACTTTCCTGGTGTGATACTTCCTGAATAAAGCCTTACTTTGAGAGAGATTTAAAATAATTGCTCTGATTAAGAATTCTGACTCCAGTGAACCTGTGGGTAATTTTCCTTCACACGACTGTAACACTCGTTACATCAGTTAATGAGTAACCAACCAACAGGAGATAAAAGTTAAATCAAACAGGACAAAATGTCAACAAACAGCAGGATACCTGGCACTGAGGAAGTAAAATTCGTCCCCACTTCTCGTAACAGAGGCAAAACAGTGCCCTCCCCTGCTGCAGAGAAGGTCATTTGCTGGAATATCTAGAATTTATATTTCAATGGGAGTTTTTCTTTCATTCCCAGATGCACCTTTCATTTTTATTTTCTTTTTGCCAGAAGCAGGTGATCTTTCAGAGGAAGAACCACCTTCAAAGTCGGCGTGTTCTTACCAAAGGTGCATTTCAAAGTCCAAACGTCAAACGCTATCGTGTGGCTTTTGCCGAAGCAATTCAACCACTGGGCTATAACGAATCACTGCCTTCCCAAGCTACAGTCTTGTCAAGTAAGGAATGCTGGCATGGCTGCAACAGGTTGTGTGTAACACACAGGGTACCCACAGGAATGACTGTTTATCAAATATATGTATGGCCTGCTAAAAAAATCTGTTAATCCTAGTTCACCACTAACCATGTTATGGTATTTATGAAAAAGGGTGAAGGGAGCAGCAAAATGTGGTCACTGAGATCCTCCGTGAAGTTACCCTGCGACTGTAAAGTCACTATAAAGTCACAGTGATGTCAGGAGACCTTGTGACTGTTGCATAAATGAATACCAGGAGTCCAAGTGGTAAGCCCATAGAAATATTTAATATGTGTGTATTACACTCATTATAATTATGCATAATTATACATAACATATTACATACTTACTGTTATATATTATATAAACAAATACTATTTATATAAATTAAAATAACAATTATTGCATAATTACACATATTATAATACACACACATGCCTTATTTTTAAACACACACACACTTAACCATTTATTTAAATCTACAGCTTTGGAGTTAAGTCTTGAAAACGAAAAATTTCTCTGCTTATTTGCTTTTGACATGCCTGCCCCTCCCTCACCACCCTCCTTCTCCAACTCCCCCCCCTAAACACTTAAATCATAAATCCCCTTACTCAGTAAGGAAACAAACAAACTAAGGACACTGCGTGCAGTATATCTTCAAACAAATCTGTACTCTCAAAGATACAGTTTGTAACATGGCAAAATTAAATACGTAAATCCAAATTCTAGAATGCCAAGGGATGTTACTGAGATACAAACACTAAATTAGTAAACTACAGGAGTAATATACACCTTTCTTTTTTTTCAATAGAATTCATTCAGTTGTTTGACATGACCATCTAACAGAGCCTTTAGTCCTGGACACACCAAGTACCCTCAGCGCTTCACGCCAGACAAACACCTCTAAAGCACACCCAAAATCCACTGAATTTTCCTTTTCAAATTAAGCATTTTTGGAAACTGAACAAGCACTCTGCAGTCACTACCATATTTTACTAAACAAGACAATTGTGTTCCCAAAAAGGAAAAAAAAAAAAAGAGAAAGAGAACAGATACAGTAAAATCAGCACAGGGGTTCAGTGCACCTACACTTCATTTCCACTCTCCCCTTAGAACAACTTTTTTGCCCTATGGAAACAACCCTCCTAGTTGATCAGTGTAAGACAGTTCTGAAGGTCAGTCTGGAAGAAACCAAGGAAAAAATTGCACTGTGAATTGCAAAGACAACTACAGCTGAGAAACTGTCAATGGGCTTGGCTCATGTTTATCAATCAAATACAAGTATTTCTTCATACATAATGCTATCGCACAGTAAGCAACATCCAAAAAACCATCAGAAAAGCTGCCTAACACACTGCATTTTTTCTCTCACCTAGTCTGTCATAAAGGCGCTACAGGGAAAGACAGAACACACACAGCCAGGAGCTCTCTGAATTCAAAACCAGATTCCAACAGTGATATTTTCATGCCATGCTATTAATTTCTCAGCTTCAGTATTTTTTATTCGCTCAAACAACGCTATCACGGCATGTACCCAACCTCATCAAGGTGTGAAGAGAATCAGCTGAAGTTTGAGAAAGTCTCCATGCATTTCTCAGGAAAAACACACGAGTAACTGAGCACTGTGAAAATCAAGCCATGCTCCAGTCTTCACTCAGGCACAACTCCCTACTGTCTGCTTGGGATCATGCCTTATGAAGCAAAGCCCAAAGTTACCACATGAAATAGGAAGTTACATACCTTCAAGAGAGATTTTAAAATTTAGTGTATTTATACACATACAAATCCCCAAAGAAGCAACAAAGCTGTTTCAAAGCTGCCAAAGGAAAAGAAACCTTTCACAAGTAACTAGGAATGCAGCTATCCCAAGGTACAGAAATAAACTGTTCACACCTCTCTGCCACCTTAAAATCTGTGGGTTTTTTCTATACTGTAATATTTGATCTTGCAAAGTCAGTCCTGACCTATGCTGTGAAAGTTGTTCTCCAGCTCTCCAAAGAACACATAGAGGGCAAGACGTGTGGTACACGGGTCACTTGGAATCAGAATAAAACCGAAGAAACTCTTCAAAACTCCAATGAAACAGAACATTCCTAGAATCAAAACTGGATGACTTTCTCCTGATAACTGTAAACCAGTACCCAGAGATCAAGTCCTTTATCAGATGACTGAATTTGCTCCAGAAAAGTTCAGAAGCAAAGGACAAAAAACTCAGTCAGAAGCTTCAATTAGCTTTCAATTAAATAAAAAACAAATACATCAAAAACTACCAGTATCTCCATGGCAGTGATAGTATCCTACTATAGACTTTTCGCACTCCATACGAGTCTTTTCAGCACTTGCCACCCAAATGCCTGAGAGCATAAATACTCCATGAAATACAGTTTCCTGTTTTGAACACATGGCACACACATGGAATTATTTGTCCCCAAAACAAGTTTAAAGAATTTCTCTACCCCAGTCTCCAACACCATTTGCACACCATCACTTCTGGAAACTCTAGCTCCACGTAGCACCTACCCAAGCAAATCTACAAGCTATCAATGTTACCAACAAATCTGATTCTTCCCCGTGGCAGTGCTATTGGGAGAATCAAAGCTACTGTCCAAAGAGGGATCAACTACATCATCTGGTCTAACAGAAAGTACTTCTTCCTACTAAACTGTTTCCTTTCTACTTCTAGGCCAGTATTACTACAGTATTATTACTAATCATTATTGGACGTTTATAGTTGATTAAAACCTTCAAGAGGTAACACGTTGTGTGCAAACTCAACTACTGCTGCATATACTTTATCCCCTTATTTCATTAAAAAATTCTGCATTTATTCAACATGCTACACAACAGAGTGATTTTCAAGTGTGCGAGTACCATTTTCACTCAAAATGGGAAACATCCAGCCAACTGACACTTGCATTTACTAGAATTTCGCCAAACGGCCTGACAAATCTCCAAGTCCTTCACAAAGTAGTTCTCTTGAATTTAGTTGTATTTCCTGAAAAGACTGAAACAAACAAACCCTTGCACAACCTCAAGTCAGCAACACAGGCAGGATGACCAGATCCATGGTCTCCAGAAGCTCATTGCTCTAATTACTAAAAATGCTGTCCTCATAGCTAGCACATACTAAACAAAAGTTTCAGTTTAAAACAGGGAATATTATCCCATGAGATTGCTTCTGCTAAAATAAAGTCCTCCAAGACTGCTAGATCCAGGCTGCAACACTCTGTAAAAGTCTTTGCTTTACACAAATCTAGGAATGGGGAAACTAAGTCATCTGAGATCATGGAAATACTGACCTCATCCTGTGTGAAAGGGACTCAGATTTTAAAAACTAACAAAAACCTACTAATGAAACTGAACTGGGTGGAAGCTATCCACAGCAGACACTGAAAAGAAATGAATAATATGCTCAAACTTTTCATAGTCCTGTGCCAAAAGTTTGCCTTTATATCTGTTGCTGTAAAAAATTTCTAAGTGTGTGCATACACAGACATGCACACACACAGGTACATACATCCAGGTGTATGTGTATACAATATAGAGCTTACTCCCTCAGATATATTTTCTTCTTTTCTGGTAAAACCCTGTGGTTTGTATTTCACCCACTTAACTGGAAACACGTCAGCCCACGGGAGGAATGAGAAACTTGCCACTGGTGCAGATATTTTGACTATATGGGGATCTAATTTTTATTAATGGCAAGAACAATACCCTAGCAAAAAAAAGCATTATTTCCTGAAAGCTAGGCATCTGATTTAATAATCATAATCATTTTAATTAGCTGGTAAAGCTTTTGTGTACTTAACTTCAAATACGTGCGGATCAACAGCAAGAAGGGAGGCAAACAGACCCACTTACCTTTTCTTCACATTTCCTGTGGCAGGCATATTTGCAAGCTAAAACAAAAGCAAATAAAATACATTAGTAGAAAAGTCAGTGGATTCTCCCCTCCATTTCTTTAGATCAGCTTTCTGCTAGAGATCTGGCCAAATTCAAGTCTACATACATAAAAGTGTTTACATACTTAAAAGTAAAATGAAAAAACCTTTAAAGAAATGCATTTAGTTTTCAACCATTCCTCTTAGTTACAGCAATGTTACCATGTGCATCCCATCAGCTTATGAAAACACGTATCTGGTTAAGTTTCATGGGCTGATTATCGTGACACCTACTTTGACAGCTTCACATGCACTACAAGTCTTACCATGTAATTAACAAATATACTAAGATCACATCGTTCCCAGTATAACCTGTGATTCTTAGTCATATCAGCAATTCAACATAAAAAGGACATGGACCTGTTGGAACAGGTCCAGCGCAGGGCCACCAAGATGCTCAGAGGCTGGAGCAGCTCTGCTGTGAGGACAGGCTGAGAGAGCTGGGGCTGTTCAGCCTGGAGAAGAGAAGGCTCCGGGGAGACCTTGGAGCAGCCTTCCAGGATCTGAAGGGAGCTCCAGGAGAGCTGGGGAGGGACTCTTGGTCAGGAAGTCTAGTGACAGGACGAGGGGGAATGGTTTTAAATTGGAACACTTTAGAAACAAAGCTTTACTGTATTTATAAGCTTCAAAGGAAACAAAGACTAAAGCCTCAAAAGGTAATTAGCCAAATACACATAATACAAAGCTCTTACTGAAGCAAAATGTTGATTTTTTCAAATATCTGTAACATTCTGAGGCTAGAGATCCAATTCATTTGTAAACACAGCTTCACCCCTCCTCAGAATCCTATTTATCCTTCTTATACCTAAATTTAGCACTTTAATGGATTAGAGTAAGTCATCACCTCTCCTCCCTCACTGTCTAATGAAGCTGATTACTATAAGAAAACTGGACAGAAATAAGCACTCTGAAACGAGATCACCAACTGTCCAGATGTTGGGAGCAAACAAAGCAGCGCTTTGTGCTCAGAAGCAGAAAGGAGTTTCTCCTCTTTCCCTCCGGGGTGAACATCAAACTGCTCATTCCATATGTTGCTCCTGAGAGGCTAGCTACAGCCCAGTAACATTCATCCCCAAGAGTAACAGACCCAAACATCAATTCTGTTTTCTTGAAGGGTCTGAATTTCACCAGTAGACCAAATTTCTGCCCGGAACAACAAAACTTAAGATGTCTGGGCCCATTCACACAGACTGTTCTTGGCATTTAGCAGATGCTCAAGTGTTCAAAGCATTTTGTATGATCTAAGCACGTCCCCCTGAGGTACAACAAGCATCACAATTTTTCATTTGCATTATCTTTTTATGTATATAAAGATCTACATAAGCATGTGCAGATGTATAAACATTTACAAACATATATACACACGTGAACATATTTATGTATATACATACAGTACAAAACTCACAAGAGTCTTGTTTGTAGTACACATACAACCACTTGCTAAGAGCAATTACAGAAAAAGGGCAAGAAAAGGAAAAGGCTACTAACTTAGAACATTGCTTAGGAATTACCAGCTGATTGGAAAAAGGTATCCCTTGGATCCCTAACTTGCAAGCCAATTATCAATCTCTAGAAGCTAACTCCTATGAACAACTGTAGTGCTAGTGTTGTACAGTTGTGAGAATAAACTTCAAGGTTGTTTCTGAAGTACAAAGTTAAGCCAGAGTATTTTTAAACTAAGTTGCCCTTCTGTTTTCTTGTCTCCTCTATTTCCTGCACCCTCCATTCCTTCTCCAGAAGGAAGGGACAAAAAAGAAAAAAAATTATATATATAACACACATACACACACGCTCAGAAGAAGGCAGACAGTGTAAGTATCAGCATAATTTGAAAGAAAGGGAAGTATAAAGAAAACACCATGAACTGGGTATGAGGAAGCACGCAGGTTTGTAGAGAAAGAGCAAACGGAACGTGGCAGCATCCACAGCCATCCAGACATCTGAGAGCCAGTGGAGCACCACTGCCCCAGGTACAGCCTTTTACAATATAATTCATGAAGTTTCCTCCACTTACAGCTGCTTTTCTCTCACTCACAGTGAGAGAGCTCTTCTCCAACACTATCCAGTTAACCACTCATCCACATAAGAAAAATCAATCTGCTTGATGTTTTATTACTTATAATTCATCTTCCCACAGGTAATGCTGCCTGGATGACTGTACAATCCCTAGGTTTGTCTCAGACAGTACTTGCAAAGAGACAGATTGCCTCTATCATTAGACTGCCAGAGAGAGCATTCCAGTTTCAATATGCCAGTTGTTTTTATGGAAAGCCTTGAATAACAGAGAAATGCCCTTTCAGAAAATTTTAAAGGCCAAAAGAAAGCAGTATGATACCAACATCATGCAATGTCTTTTCAGTGCAAAAACATGAAAAACTGAGCATACTCACATATGTGTAACTTACAGTTAAATGATCTCAACAAGTAGCTTCTACCAAATGCTGGCATTCCTCGGGCAAAGCTGAGTGCTATTTCGTTTGTAAGCTCTTTTCAGGACTACAGAAGTGTATTTGAATTTAAAAGTATGCCCGGAACAGTCCGGAGGACCGCCACGCTCAGCAAGGCTACTTCAGCTTCTCAACTAAACAGCTGAATGTCTGCATCCCACACATCGGCTCTCATCAAATACCAGACTTTCCAAATTCGTGCTTAAGGATGCTGGCATCAGTTCCAAGAAAAACCATCCCAAGCTGGCTGGCAATGAAATGGGAGGCCAAGCCACATTTAGTCAATTTACTACACTTCAAAACAGTTTCTAAACAATAAGAAAAAAAAATTCTCAGAGCTAAAGGGGGAGAAAGGGGGAAAGAAAGAAAGAAAAAAACAAAAAAGGACATTTCTTTGCATCAAAATGAAGATGTGTTAACTCCTGCAAGTCAACAATACCGCTGACAGGGTAAAAACAGAAGGATTAGCACAGTGAATCATAGTTTTCATACTTAAGTTCAAAAATTTGTATGAAATGAAAGTTTTATTTCTTACATTCACACGTTAGATGACCTCTGAAAACCAACAGCAATGTACTGACAAAGCAAGACAGTACTTCCATAAACTAACCACACAGCAATTTAGGGTTAACCAGCACAAAGAGCTTCAGCTGTTCTCTGTGTGGTCAGACCTACCCTACTCATGTGGTCACGTTTTAGCATTTTATGGACATACAGTATGGCAACATATTCCAGACAAATATTCTTTCCCACTGCACATTTAGTGAATATTAAACCGTGACTAGCTTAAGGACAACCTCACTCTTAACCACAGCTTTTCTCAAGCAGCTCTCCATGGTGGGGTTTTATGTGTTTTTTAAACAACCATGTGTGACAAGAGTACAAGCAAGATAACTCAGAAATCCTCTCAGGGCAGAAACTTGCATATAAATAGAGAATCTAAGAAATGTAATGCAGTTTAACACCTTATTAATCCTTAAGAAAGACCACTTGCCCCAAAAGCATATAAGTCTCAATATCATTTTTTAAGTTCCTGATGACAAACAGTAAATTTGGATACTGAGTCACAGGCCTAACTGCTTGAAAGACGCTTGCTTTCCCTCAGCATCTCCAACTCAGTTTCTCCAAAACAGACACACGCTACTGTAGTTATTTTTTGACAATAACAGAAGACTCCTTGGTGATCCCCAACAAAACGTAATCTAAACCAAGCATATAGAAAGATTTGTGTAATCAAGACTTAAGTTGTTAGAGTTCCCAATTCCAACACCATGGAAGAAGGGCGTCAATGTCCCAGGAGCATTACTCTCCAGCCATCGTAGTAGCTTGGCTCATGATCCCACCACTGAGCAATACCTCCCCTTGCACAAAATCCCAGTTCTGTCACTGGTTCTGAGGAAAAGATGCTTTCCTTTTTCAGAAACCACATTAAGATGTTTTTACAAAGGCACAGCAGGGCCACCACAACAGGGTCTTCTCCAGGCAGAGCGTGGTACAAAAAGACATCCATATCCCAAACTGAGAGGACCATGCCACTTGCTGGCCACTTATTTTGACAAAGGTTAAATAAAATCATCATCAGATTATTAGGAAAACTCTCACCAACACACGTACACTTTTCTGCTAGCCTGTTCCTCCCAGCTCTGCAACAATTCAACTCAAAATAAGGATCCAAAATGAAAGCCGTATGAAAATCAGACACATGCAAACTATTAAATGCAGCATTAGAAATAACACAGCATTCAGCTCTGCAGGGAGCAGAAACCTTTGGATGGGGTGTGGGGGAACAGTCCTCCAGCTGGAAATATTGGGCTTTAGCTGCAAAAGTAAACACTCCTATCTTTAAGAAGTTACCAGAGGCACACGCCAGAGATGCAGCTCATCTAACAGACACACCACAGCAACATCTGCTGGTCCATTTCCTGAGCCTCAAACATTTTCCTAGATTTTCCTTTGCTCTTTTCTCATACTCAGCCAACTATTGTCTGTGTATCTGCACACTGCTTCCAGCGCTTCATGGCAGGGACTGCAGACACTGCTTTTGAAGATGAAGGCTAAAAGGCAGTTACAGAGGAAGCCTGTGTAATCCTCCAGCATTTTTTACTTTTTACAACAAAGTGTGCTGTGAACGAGCTTTCCTACAGATTAAAAACCCCGCTTTCCGTTGTTGACAAGAGCAATGGAAAATCCTTGTTAAGAGAAATACATTTTGGCACTACTGCTCCATTTGTATGTCTGCTCTTTTCCCTTACTCCCACCTTCTTTCTGTCTTGGAGGAAGACTTTTGACCACCAAGGTTTTGGGGGGCTTATTTTTGGTTTGGTTGGTTTTTTTTTTCCTGTAGAATCTGTAGTCTAAGTTTATCATTATTTCTGCACCTGAGAACTCCTGAGTGAGCTTTATTTGTTTTTGTTAAACTTCCTGGAGAGGGTAGTACAAAGGCACAGTGAAAATGTTTCCATATTTTTAAAAATAAGTTATTCACACAGCAACTTTTCCTCCACTCTGTAAGCTACACTTGCACATCAGTAGGAGAAGATTAAACCTTAATCCAAAATATTTTTTTGGACCTCCCCCTCCAGCTGAGCACACAACCCCACGTCACAACATTCGATCCACAAAGCCATTTCAACCAGCCTATGGTTTACTCCAGTGAGTAATCCGTATGAAACACCCCAAAAAACCTAATATATATTTGCTGTAATGTCTCCAGGTTTTTCTCACAGCTGCAAACAGTGCAAGAACTGTAAGATCTCAAAAGCTTCCATGTCTGTGAGGGACCTTGCAAACACATCCTGTATAAATTACACTAAGAGCAGAGAAAAATAAGAGATTGGCTTAAAATGGATGATCTCCAAAATAAAAAGCCAACGTTGTTAAAACCTTGTTTATTACATGGATAAGACCTAATGGGCCTGGAAGCTTTGATTCACAGCTGTTTCTAAACTGCAACAGAAACCATTACGTGACAAAGACCTTCACCAGAAGGGAAAACAACACAGGTTATGCAAAGGAGTCATCAACATGATCCTTCAAGTACTTAAATGGTTGTAGGTATGATCTTCCAAGGGTATTTTTTAAATGTCATCAATGACAACAGACGGGGACTCTGCATGAAATCAGCCAACAACTCCCCCTCTTAGGTATTTACAGAGTTATGTTTGCAGTCCAGCTTTGTTTCTTCAATCTTTCTTCATGTACCAGAACTCTTCAGCACTACTTCTAACAGATTTCTTCACCTGTCTCTTCATTAACTTGTATTGCCCTATAAATTACTTCTCTCCTGTGGTAGCTCCCCCTCTCCACCACCAGCCCCTTGCTTTGAAGCCAATCAGAAGGATGAGGCTTCAGCCAAATGCATCAAGATTTACTTTAAGGTTCCTTTCCTCACATGACATATCAAGTTAAATTATACATTCTAACAATGGCAGCATTTCATCCCTGATTTTTGGGTCAGAGCAGGTAATTCTAACTTCACTTTACCCTCAGGAATTTTGAGTTGTCTTTAAGTGGGCTAAGTTTATAAAACTGCAGGTATATGAGATAACATAGCAGCCACTGGTTTTCCTGGAAAAATATAAACAGGGGGCTACATGGGATCATGTTAACTTTGTGCTTTTTATTTTTCTTTTTATGTAATGAACAGAAGCTGCAGCTTTTCAGAAACTTTACTGGTTTGAACTTTTAACTTTAAAATAAATTTTCTAACTACAGATCAAACTCTGGCATGATTAAGTCGGTCCTATAAGGATAACAAATAGGGTACCTGTGTCCTCAACACAGGTAACTCTCTGAAACATCACCTACCATCTGTGATGCAACTTGGCTACTACGAACATTAAACATTCTACTCAAAGTTTTTGTCTTGTGTATTTTTTATTTTTAAATCAGTAGGAACTTACCTTAGAGATATCTGCCAAAATTCCTACCTCCAACAGTTCCCCCTAGGGTACCAACATGCCATCAAAATCTGTCAGTTTTACAGCTTCTCTCAGCTCCAGAGAGAGCTGTGTTCAGCCAGGATGCTTATGTATCACTTGTGCAATGCCCACTAATTACAGCTGCTTCCTCTGTATCTCTGTATGCTCCAGTAAGTCTTTATTCATCCTTCCCTTCCATGTCTTTGTTGTTGCTGTGCACACAGATCCCATGTTTGGCCACCTAAGCTAAGCAATGAAATATGAATGCACAGCTCACACAGCTATGCTAATTGGAGTACGTTTTACTAATTTGGTGGAAACTGCCATTTACTTTGTGCACCTTTTGTCTAGGGAAGAGGATCTGACCTTCCCAGGCTTCTGGTGTCACAGATGGGCTGCTGTCCACCTTTTTATCAGCCTCCTTCTCCCCGGAACAGGACATTGTGTCACTCATGTCCATGTCAACAATCAACCAATTCTGAGGAGTTCCTAAAAAGGCTTCTCTGCTGCTAGTAGATCAATTCATGCAGTCTTCCTTGGAAACCTTCCCAGATGCCTTTCACAAAGAATGTTAACAGTCAAACGAGGTTTTATAACAAGAGCCTGGGTCCCTACCTAACCCAGCATTGTTTAGACATTCCATAATTCCTCTTCCTTGGAGTTCACAGCAGCAACAAGCTCTTAGTCTGCTCCAGGCACAGCAAAAGGCTGTGCTCCTTAGTCCTACAGCCTGCACTGCCGGGTCTACATGCCGCTGTCTGTACATCACAGCACCAAGTGATGGTCATAACTGAAAACATACAGTGCCAGCAAAAAGATATCTTAAGTCTCCTTTTCTCACAGGCCCATACACCTTTTAAATTTGGAGGTAATTAGCAGCTAATTGCTTAGGAAATGTTTTCTGGTTTGTTTCATGCTGTTTCTTGATGCGCCCGAGCCATACACACAAGGCCATGACACCACTGTAAATCTCTGAAGTATTAACTGAAGCAGTTATCTTAAAACCATCTTAAAACAGCCTCCATGGAAGGCAACAATTTGCTGGATCAGTGCTCAGGAAAACGTGCAAGTACACATACAAACATCAGAGAGAAAGCAACAGTGATACAACAAAAAACCCTTTTAATTTGGTACTTTTTTTTCTCCCGAAGATCTCCCACATTTTTATATTAAGTTAATTATACGACTATGCGTAATGCCATAATTAACTGTAATATAACCCTCTTAAGGTTATGTTGAAATTACAGTTAATATATATCTTATAATATGTTATATTTAAGATTGATAGACAGATAGATCTCATAACACACTCATATAAGTGCCTAGCAATACTAACACAGGATCTTACCTCACAAGGATCACCCCACAGAAAGCAGGGTGACACCAACACCCCCACTCCACAAATGCACCCTACATTCTTCACAACATAGAGTCAACTACAATGCCACTGGCCCAAGCAGCACACAAATTCTTTTGGCATTTCTAGCTTTCTAGTGTCTACCAGAACTGTAACAACAGACATGATTATTACCTATTAGTATTTTAATAATGTGCAAAGCTATCTTCTAGTAAGTGCTGAACTTAGCACTTAATGAAAGAGTATATAAAGCCACCTGATACCATGAAAGATTAAATATTCATATATTTACATACATGGTGTGCACAAACAAGCCTTAAAAACAGCTTGTAGAGGGGTTTGTGTTTGTATGGTTAGACTCTGTGGTCTCAGAGGTCCTTCCCAATCCTGATGATCCTGATTCCATGATTCAGGCACACCTTCCAGTCAATCATCCATTTTTCACAGAAAGCTCTCAGGCCCTGCATTCTGACCTGCCTACTCACAAAGGACACACTTTGCAAGACAGGTCTAAACAACACACACCCCAAAATGATTGCCACATACTAATGAAAACTTATCTAGCCAACACAACACCCAGTTATAGCCTTTTTTATTTTTTTTGTAGATGATTCATTGCAAGATAAACAGCAAACACTACACGGGAACCAATCTGGAGCCTTTCCCCTCCCCTAATTTCTCCTGACATGTAACTTCCCTTTATCTGATAAGATATTACGGCCTGAAAGAAACCTGCAGTCTGTACAAAGAGCTATTATTTTTCCAAGGAGAAACTGTTTAAAAGCAAGATTTTCTCATTAATACACAAAGGAACTTTATTTCTTCTTAACAAAAGGCTTTTCTTCTCCCTCCCCTGTCCCAAGTGCCAACTTGCTCACTTTCATTTAGCAACATCAGAGAGAAGTTATCAGAAGCAGCAACCACCAGGATCTGGTTCTGAAACAGCTGGCTTATTTTTCTTCATATTAATAGAATTTCAGAGTACTAGGGTACGTTTTGAGTACTGCAGCACTGGCAAGGGAACAGACAATGTTTAGTTCTACCTACAGGTAAATATCAAGTAACCAACAATCAAAACATACCAGCAGCAAAGGAGGATGGTGGGTCTGCCTGGCGCTCACATCAGCAAGAGGAGCTATGGGATACTATCAAGGGGCTCCTCGGAAAATTGCACCCAGAAACCTAGAGAAAATCATCCCAGGCAGACTTCAGATATGAACACAGATGTATCACAGCCATGAATGTACTGGTTTGAGGAGTGTGTTGGAGGGAACCCAGTAGGAGTGCTTGTAGAATTTTAGTTCCTCATGGTCTTTTCGTTTTTTTTCTTGAAAGCTTTTTCCTTAATTGTTTGAATACAGGAGAATTTTGTTTTCTTCCTGATGTTTTGAATGCCAGCCGGAGGTGTTAAATTGAGTTGGCATGTACTGTTGGTTTCTGTATTTGAACAAAAGCTGTTACACACTGGGGCAAAGTGAAAAACTTACTCAGACTCAGCGTAACCTCTGACCTGTTCACAAGATGTATGATCCAGCTCTTACACATTTGGTAGGTACACACATTGACACAGCTTTTGTGAATTTGAGACTTTCAGCTCTGGGCTGTGAGAATTCAAATCCCAAACAAACTGGAAAACTTTTTTTTTTCTCCTGTCTTCTATTTTTATTCCCAAAGTACCAGTTCTCTACTGGCTTCTGACACTGAACCTGATCAGGAGGGTCTTCAGGCAGTTCTATCACTAAGCAGCAGAAATAGTAGTATTGTTGGAAGGAAGCCTAAATTGAACACAACTAAATGCCAAGAACTTTGGAACCAACCTCCAGGACAGACAGAACACGTTCAAGAAATGCATACATAGCCATCACCCCTATGTTGATAGCTGCAATGCTGAAAAAATTACATATTTTACTATTTATCTGCATCTTAGCTCAGGAAACGGCCACAATCCTTCCACATCCAAATCTCCCACCTCCCTCTTAAATCCTCAGAGGGATCCTACAGTGTCTGAAGAATATGGGAGGGAAAAGGAGGGAGGAAGAGACCTATCTGGAACTGGGAAGGGTTGCAAACACCTTTAAGTGAAAACAGCGACTACACTTCAGATGAAGAGACAACAGCATTCCCTCACTTGGAGGTAAACACACATGCAGCAAGAAAAGAGACTGTTTTATTAACATGAATAACAGGAGTTGAACATTAACCAGGTTAAACCAGTACAGGGGACTGAAACCACTATCCCTGGACAACTTGCAAAAAGGAGCTTTCCCAAGATTTTAATTCCACCACAGGTATCCCATGGAGAAGAGGTAAGTATGCTCTAATTCTGCACAGCAAGGGAAAAAAGTGACAGAAAACAGCAGGAAGGAGCAGGCAGCAATGTCAGAGGCAGCTGAGTCTCTGTAGTCTGTGCATTCAGGAGGATCCTCTCTACTGTGATAAAACTGAAGGATTAAGGATTAGACAGAGTACAGTGCAACAGGAAAAAATAAAGAAAGAAACAGCCACTCTTGCCATTTTTTTTTTGCAAGTTAATGCAGAGAAAACCTTCATTCCTCAGTGACTGAGGGTCACACACTTCCTCATTTGGAGCTGAATTCCAGAGACACCTGTCACAGTGTGCACACATCACCCACGTGCTCTGAGAGCCTCCACAGACACTGCCTTACTCTGGAGCCTGCCTGAACAGCGCAGTAACAAAAGCACATATCATACAAGCCCAATTACCTACCAGAGCACCCCACTCCCTAACGAGAGCAGGAAACAGTACAGTCAAGGGAAGAGAATAAACCGAGGTAACACTTATACTTAGGCCAGTGAGAACATTAATATAGAATTTATTTCCTTCACACAGCAAGAGAGTAAACAGTACATCGCACATTACTCACCTCGGCAGGAAACGCCTTGGCTGGCAATTACTTGTTTGCAGATTCCACAAATTTTGGATTTCTTAAAAGACTTGCTTTTGAAGGTGTGAGACCTTGAAGCTGTTTCTTGAGGCTGGAAACAAGGGGAATAACATCAGACCCTCCCTTAGCTTTTGAGCCTTACTTTTAAGTGAAATACAGGTAATTTTAAACTAAATATAACTTTAGTGTGTCAGCAGTATGATGGTACGGCAAAGTGTTCTTGTTCACTCTCTCATCTTCACTCTTATTCAAGACCATGAGCTTTGCACTCTCAAGCGAGGGAAGCAACAGCATGAGGAACCTCTTGCAGACACTGCAAGACATTTTATATCATACCTTCAGAACCTAATCCATGACTTATCTTTTAAGAGGAAACACAGAATAATCTTTATATGAATCAACAACCTTCTGACCTAAGGTTTTACCTACATAACAACTTGCATTGGTTCTGCTTAAACTTATTAGAAATAACTCACATAATGTTCTATCGCAGTAGCCAGTTTAACTCATCAGGTGCAAAGACAGCTTGGGTTCTTCATTTAGTAAATGGAAAGCATCCATGGAAGATGACTTCAGCACGGACTACTAACTTTAAAAATCAATTCTGCAATTCTGATAATGGTTCCTTCTTTAAAAAGACAGTCACAAGGCTTAGATTTTTTAATCAAAGAATCAAGCAAATACTGTAAAATTAAACCTGTTCATATAATCTTCAAGAAAAATACATAACTAGATTCACATACATACATGCTCAATTGATTAAAAAGATAACTTAGTTGATTATTTATTACTTCTATATCTCAACAAAAATACGACTTTTCTAAATAAAACCATTAATTCCGGATGCTATTCTATGTGGAGGGGAAAAAAGCCAAAACCTATTTGTACATTATTTCTCCATCTCCAAAACATGCAGCAATTCATGTCATTCATCTCAGATAAGAGGAAACTGTAAACACACATGCAAAGCCCCATAAATTTTCTCAATGCCACGCTTGTCCTGCCAAATTTTACATGGCCCATAAAACCCCTCTGGACAGCAGTAAGATCCCATAAAGCAATGACATGTTTTCTTCACTTCCCATGCAAATACGAGCCCTCTTCCCTACCTTCTAAGTAACTTACCAACCAATACTGCAAGTTCTTGGGACTCTGCACATTTTTCTACTCTCCAAGGTAGCTTTAAATCCACTGGTTGATATAATGATATATATATATATATATATATATAAAATAATGATATTGTAGTCATAATATTATTTTAAATACATGGGAGGGAGAGGGTAGCAGTGTGTTAGCAGAATAAGTGCTTTGCCACCTTCTACGGAGTAAGGAAATGCCCATAGGGGATGTCCAAATGAAAGTTCAAATAAGGGATGACTGAAAGCAGTCTTCATGAAAAGGTCCAGCCCCAGTTAAAAAACCTTTCCAAAACTAAGCCATACACCTATTTCTGTAAAATTCCTCCTAAGGAAAAAACAGCAGAGCTAGCTGAGGAGAACGCCAAACACCTCACCCCTTTTCAACCCCATCTATTAAGGTTATTCATCAGTTATTTCTGTCACCTCTTTACTTCCTCTCCTCCTGTCTCTCACACAAAGTCCGCACAGAGAAAGCCCCATGATTTCTGTACAGTTACTTAGAGCTTCCATGGGGAAACCAGAGAATAAAATCCCACCAGGTTACCTGCAGTGCCCCACAACTAGCACTCCTGAAGTGAGTACTGATGAGACAGGACTGCCTAGAATACAACAGTTGGTTATGACTGATAACACAAAATAGTTTAGAGCTTTTCTCTTTCCAGCACTTTTTAACTTTCCTACTCCTGGAACAGCTTTCCATGTTTGCTGTAAGTTTCATTTCCACAAAAATAAGAACACCTACTGTGCACACAGGCCAAGTAATGAGCTGCTACCCTGCTACCCTCTAAAATGTCTTTTAGAATAACGGGGCTGACCACAAGTTGTGGTAACAATAAGAACTGATTATGTCAAAAGTCTCGTTCACACAAGGACAAGAGGAATAGACAATGAAGAATTTTCCAGAAGTAGCAAACACTGTAAGATAGGAGATTCTCTGCGGCTCTTCCATATAAGAATAACTTTTTGGGAAACACACTAGTGCTTCAAACGTAGCACAGTATTTTAGCAAAATGGCATCAACTGAACATACCAACACATTAAAGTACATACATAACTACCACCAGCAAATATATAAGTTTTGCAGAGCCTACACTACTTGGCAATACTATGGTACAATGGCAAAGAAAAAAAATAAATTAAAAACACCAACGGATTTTTACAGGGACTGAAATAAGGCATTTCTGTCTGTTTCACTCAGATTCAGAAATTCCTTCTGTAGCAGCAGACATAGCACACATGTATTTATATAAATAACAAAATATACACAAATAGTTAATTATACTACTGTCACTACCATTTATTACCACCAAACAACTTCAGAGGGATTGCAAAACCAAGAGCACGTTTGGTAAATACCCCAATGACTCCCCTTTCATTCAAGACATTTCACAGAAAGACAGACAAGCCAAAGAGAAGAGACCTAACTTAGGACCCTGTAGCCTGACCTGGCAACATCCCTCCCTGTGGAGTCTGCTCCAAACTTGTGACTCAAGTGAGGGCCGGTGGAGATGCTGGTGAGGAAAAAAATTGTCTCATTGAACCAACCGAGCAAAGTTTGTGTTGAGAGGGAAAAAATCCTATGATTTGGTAGTACAGAATTACCTGACTGTATGAACCCAAGTGGCTAAAGAACAACAGATAATGACACACACATACACACACAAAAAAAGTACCTTTCCCCCCTTATTTAAAAGATTTGGTGCTATAATTTTAAGTAGGAGAAGCATTTGTCTCAGACAAAAGGAATCAGGGGCCTCCATTGTTTTGATAAGAAACTGTGCCTGGCTGCCAGGGTTTCAAAGGCATAGCCTTTTCCAAACAAAACTAAAAGGGAAGTTTCTGCCTAAATGACCTTACAAGACGTATCTCTTAATGGACCCATTTTCCACTAATTTCATCAAACTCTGGTAATATTTGCCCCACAACCTTTTGCAGCAGAAAGTTCCAGCAGCTCATACTCCCCCTTGTTTAAAGTCCCCTCATTTGTTCATTTTAAAGTAAATTCCCACTAGTGTCATACCTTCTAGTTTCTACACTGGGGGACTGCATGACTCGTTCTGCCTACTTCAACCTACCCACCACCTTTATGTTTTCGTAAAACCTTGATCATATTTCCCCTACCAACTTTACATTGGTCCAAAATGAGTCCCAGTCTTTTCCATCTCTTTCCAAAAAGCAGCTGTTCCATCCATCCCCTTGACCATTTTTGTCATCCCTTTCTGGACATGCCCTCCTTCTGCCATATGCATTTATACCTGCTGGGACCCAATAAATAATGTTTCACAGTTTCAAGTTAACAACTGAAAATGACAGAACTGAGCAACAGCCTGTTCAACTCCCACAGCCTCGCATTTGGGTCTCCAGATCTAGATTTCCAGGTATAGTTTGCTTCCAATTCCAGTTGTGAGAAATCTCGTGAGCTGAAAGAAAAATCGTACTGGCTCTCACACTAAAACTTTTCACCTCAGTTCTCTCATTTACAGACCTAAACTGAAAAAGTTAAAAGTCAGACAGACACAAAACAGAAAAGAGAGACAGCAGCAGAAATCTAGCAGAGTTCTGGAACAGGGGTCTGCAGCCCCAGCTGCCCTCCCAGTGGGAACCATGATTCAATCATAGAATCATAGAACGGTTAGAGCTGAAAGGGACCTTAAAGATCATCAAGTTCCAGCATACCAGCAACTTCACTGCTCTCTAACAAAAGACCTCTGCCTCCTGTATTATTCTATCATGCCACACACATTTACATATGTCATCTGCAGAGAGTTCACCTTGGAGGACATCCTTCACCTTCATCACGAGTTGCATGAGCTCTTCTCACAGTTTTAAATTCTTGAGACAAAGCAATACCAACTTTGTCTGAAGGTTCATTTCCACAGGATGCAGATGTAACGGGTTTCAAAAAGACTGATCACCAGATAAATCTCTCTCCTCACTTTAAAGTTTGAAGTCGGCCACAGGAACTTTTTCATATTTGCTCTTTTGCCAGACAGCATCAAGTCCTTCCCATGATGACCTGGCTGAGGTTTCAGTCCAGGAAACAACAGGTTCAGGTCTGCTTGGAGGTGGGCGACACCCTCTGAAAAACAGCACCCAAGGGTGTGTGGATTCATGCCCTGCTTGGCACTCCTTCCAATCCTGACTCATAATGTAAAATAGCAGAAACTCTCACATTTTCCATCAGTTTTTTTGCATTTTTGTTGCAACACTGTCATTTCTCCGCTGCACATGAATCTATATTGGTGGTAAAGCAATTAGGAGGCAGATGGAAAGTCCACCAAGACAACCATTACTCCAGACACTGGAAAACTTGTCTTTTTCATCCTCATCTTTTTAGCAAACCAACACTTTGTTGTGTGTGGGAAAATACTGCACAAAGGAAAATGCCTGAAAGCGGCAAGGGATATGTGCACCATGAAAGCTCAGTGTTTGAAAATGGCTTTTTTCTTTTTTTGTTAAATGAACTAGCCTTGACATCTCTGAGACTACAACACCGCTTTTATTACACAAAGACTGGAACTCCCACATATTCAGAGCTAGACATCTGAAGATCAGAATTCATGTCTTTAAATAATGAAGGTGGAGGGGGAAGGCTACTTCTATTTCCACATTATCTTCAGTACACAGAAGAAAAGAAGCTGAAGGGCCTAAGAACAGCAAAAATTCAAAGACATCAGGTCTACCCTTGAAATGCTGACATTCACCATCTCTAATCAAATTTCTTCCCACTGCAGATGAATTCTTGCAGGTACACAAAAACATAAAGCAAAGTACATGCTTCTGTGAAGGTTTCCTCCCTCTGTCTCAGCAGTCCCTCATGAATCTGTTTACAAAAGCAGTGAACACACAGATGACTGCAGCGATGTACAGCCTAACCCTCCCGTGACACGGTGCAGTTAAGAGGGCAAATACGAAAGAGCTCATAAGCAACAATTTCTGCTGTGATAAGAATTAAGTAGGTATTAAAAAACAAAAAACTCCACCAAAATAACACCAAAACACACACAAATGGAAACAGGCAGGAAAAGCTACCAAAGCAAGTGGAGAGAAGGAGAAGTGAAGCAAAAGATGAAGTCAGACCTGGGCTAGAGGCAGGCTACAGACAGCAGCAGCTGTTTGCCAGGATACTGACCAGGAAAAACAGCTGAGAGGGATGAAGATGCACATTAGTAAATCAGTCACTGAGAAATGGAAGAAATACTATGAATACTAATGCTGTGAATAATTTTAGCCATTTCATATAGAATATTTTGGTGCACAGCTTGAGTTTTGCCTCTTACCCTGACAACCCTGCTTCGAGGCAGGTGTGCTACACTAATACGTACTCACTTTGGCACTAAATTCGTGCAGGTATTCTGCTGTCAGCACTGCTACCTTTCAGTTATATCCTTTGCTCCCTCCACCCTCCAGAGATAGCCAGTGTCCAGGCTAGAAATACACAACAGTAACCAAGTCAACAGTTGCCCACTGCATATATATGTGCATTTAGCTGCTGCTGTACTGAGGAAACACATGCACTGACAGCACAGGATGTAATGGTTTAACCCCAGCTAGGACCACGCAGCTCACTCCCCTCAGCTGGGACAGGGGAGGGAATCAGAGGAGTAAAAGTGAGAAAAAAAATCTCATGGGTTGAGATAAAGACAACTTGATAGGCAGAGCAGAAGCTGTGCACACAAGCAAAGCAAAACAAGGAATCCACTCACTGCCTCCCGTTCGCAGGCAGGTGCTCAGCCAGCAGCTTTCCTCAGGGCTTCACCACACATTATGGTTACTTGGAAAGACAAACACCATTCCTTCAAGAGTCCTCCCCTTCCTTCTTATTAATATATGTGTTGAATAGCCCTTTGGTCAGCTGTCCTGGCTGCCTCTCCTTCCAACTTCTTGTGCACTGCCAGTCTATTCCATGGCAGCACAGCATGAGGAGCAGAAAAAGCCCTGCCTGCTTAGCAACAGCCAAAACATCAGTGCACCATGAACATCACTGTCATCCCAAACCCAAAACCTAACTTTCTTGCTGGAGGTCGGTGTGGGGCTAACTCCATTCCAGCTGAAACTGCCACCATCAGTCAGGATCTACCTTTTACAACATCACTCTGTTACATCTCCAGGACACAGAAAATAACATGCTTTAAAAATCTGCAGGATAATCCCATTAAAGGTGGTTCAATAGGATGGGCATATGGCAACCTCAGCTCAGTTTCCCCCTCTCCTCACACACATCCTTATTTAACTATTTTATTTCAACCCAGGCTATCAGTGTGACTCTTGGGGCTACTGACAGAGGCAAAGTCTTTGTGAAGCCTCCCAGGCCACTGTACTTGGGAAGGCTGGAGTTACACTAAGCAGGGAACAGAGTGCAGACCAGCATCTGTGGCCAGAACCTCTTCAGTCAACACTTACGCTCCCCACCCGAAGTACAAACTTCAATTTATTCCCCAAGGCAAGAAGGAATGGTATTACAAACACTCCTGGCTCAGCACGTAAACAGTTCCATCTTCATTTGCAACCCCATCCAGATCACCCCTGCACTACTGAGAGTAACTCACCCAGAAACAGTGCTCTGCATGCGTGCGACTGGAATTATGTCCTTCATCATTTCCTCATTTTATGAAGTTATCTTACTGCATATAGTTAAGGCTGCGACAGTAAGTATTCTAAAACAGTCTCTCTTATATAATAACCATAAAATAGACACATTTTCTGCACTTCACTAAACCTGAGAATCCAAAATTTTTGGCTTACAAAATTTTGTATTCAGTTATTTAAAAAGTGGGGGAGAACCCAATGTGCAACCTTCCTTGTGCATTTTGGGGTAGAACATTTATTTCATAACATCTAGTTTCACTTTCTTGCTGCTATTTTACTGAAGCTTTGTCTCTTTTATTGCCACCAAGTTATAACAAACCATTTTCAGGAAACAGAACCAAACAAATATTACACGTATTTCTATATTTATTTTTTTAATAGCACAATGTAAGTGCCACTGCAAACATCAGAAATGATTACTCAGCAATCCTGCTTCAGGCTGTAAATCCATTACTTTCAGACAGCAGACAACTTGTGGTTAGGCATTCATTTGGTATTCTTCCCTGGTGTTCCTGTGTGATCTTGTCGGATGAGTCCATGGAAACACAAGCTGCACTACTTGCAACTGTAGATCTTCCATACCAGTCATTTCCTTTCCTCTGACAGAAAGATGTTTGGTACAATCCTGTAATAAGTGTTTATCACGCAATAATAGTACATTAAAATCAGAAAGTCTCAATCATATCCCCTTAATGCTACAAACCACAGATAATATTGTACATTCTGCACTCACTTAAGCCCTAACAGGCAAATCAGAGAAATCTTGGGAGAGCAAAAGCTCTCTCCAAGGCTAAGCAGGTATGTATTTTTACTGAAGAACATGAACCACACACAGGAAACAAAAAAATCACCCAAGCAAGAGCATTCAAACTTCCTGGTTAGAACTATCATTCATACTACACCACCTTCATGATGCACAGCTATTAAAAAAATGCTAAGGAGAAATCAAGGTTAGGCTGATTTCTCACTGTGGCAAACACCAAAATAAGGCTCCTCTTCTGGTCCCCGCACTACTTCCCGCTCTAATCACCCTTCCCACCCTGGTACCAAAATCAGAACTATGGAAAACAGGTTCTTGAACTCTGGCAGACGTGCACAGCACAGAATGCAGCCACACTGTGTCCCACAATAAAAAAACATGTGTCCTGTCAGATGCAAGCTTTGCCTTTATTCAAGAGAGGAATTCACAGTAAATTTTTTATGTTCAGTTCACACATACATGCTTACGTTTGGCCAGCAGTTCTGAGAATAAGAACAATCCAACAGGAAAGCATACCCTGTTACAGTAAAACAGTGTGGCTTTAGCAAGTTAATCATTATAATTATACCCACCTCTGCTCAACAACAAATTTTTATACCTAAAAATAATTTGCATTAAGTGACTTCAATTACAGCCTTGAGACAGGCCAATACCCTTGCCCAAATGGTCCCCACCTTTCTAACGAACTGTTCTCATTCAAAATATTAACTTCTAGTAGGAATGGAAGAAAACAGCCATCTCGACAAGTGACATCAATCCCAGTCACTGACCAGTGCAGGCTGTGACCAACTGGGAGCCCTGTGTGCTCCCACCCAGCCAGGAAAACATTTGTGGCTGCTGTCCTGAGGCTTGGAACTTCAGTTCCTCTCCTCTGCCATGTCAATGAACCAGGATAACGTAAAATGGTTTAAGTATCACATTCAGCACAAGATCTAAAGCTTTTGTGAAAATGGAAATCAAACACAAAAGACATTTCTAAAGTTATGATACAGTGCCTGCTCTGTAGCTGATTAACTTGCTCCCTCCCCCAAGGACAAATAGTTAAACTATTATGTTGAGAAAAACAACTACATAAAACACAACCGGTTACTTAACTCAACCGATCTCCTTCCGCGTAGCTCAAAGTAACCGTTCACTTTGAATCTCCAAACAGTTATCCTAGATATTTTACTGGCACTAAAATCAGGATCTCTGATCACTTCATTTCCATGATCCTTTTTAAAGGCCCAAAGAATCCACTTTAAACCCTGAAGTCTTTCTTCTAACAACTAGTAAACTCCACAAACCCCCATCCTTCTTATCAAATACTCCCCAATCTCCTCAGCATCCCTCCATCAGGATTCTTCAGTTTCCATTCTCTTATCTATTGCACCAAGGGTACTTTTATATTAGCACACTGGAGAATAATGAGAGTTTCCTTCAAAGCATTTGTAATTTTTACTCTACTGTAACTTAGATGTTTTTTCTTGCACTTTTAGAGGATCTAATTCATTATCACAATAGTTACTGTTCGCTCTGCCCCACGGAAAAAGAAAAAAAGAAAGATAAAAAAAAAAAAGATAAAACATCCCTAGAACAGATTATTCAAACAAAACAAATTTCCAGATCACAAAAATTTACAAAAGGAAAAATCCCACGGTACACTTGCCAAAACCTGAAATAATTTTATGGGAATGTACAACAAAGCACAAGTGAGACAAGAGACCCCTCATTTCAAAGGCTCATCCTGGTTCTGGCATCCAATTGTTCTCGTATGTTTTTCATTGCACATCATGCAGTGTTATCAATATTGCTACTGAAAACAAGTCAAACTTCAGAAGTATCTCCACTGCCTGGACATGTTTGTTGGCAGATCTGCAGGCTGCTATTTTTATGAATACTGTGAAGAGAAAGCATGAATGCTGTTTTTTCAAGACCTAAGGTGTACTTCTGAACATCTGGTAATCAAGAAGAGGTAATCTTTCAGAAGAAAGCTACCAGGTCTCAATCTAGCCAAAAGTATTAGTCAGCAGGTATTCATCACTCAACAGGTTTCACTCAAAACGCCAGGACAATCAGATGCTCTGCTCTTTCAGGATCCTTCACCTGGCAAAGTGGGCTTCTTTACAAGCAACAAGCCATATGACTAAACCAAGCAACTAAGAGCAACCAGCGATCCCACAGCACGGGGCACATACAACCTGCAAGCACAGTTAGTTATTTGAGATTTATATCTTGGCTTTTTAGTATTATGTGGCTTTCTTCATGTAATGCTGTTCAGGGCAGGAAAACCAGTAAAATTTTCAGTCTGTTTTTGCTGTTCAACCTGATACTACATCTCAGTGTAGCCCTTTCCCTCCCCTTTACAGCAGATGTACAGTTTCCAAAGGTGAACCCACTTTTCCACAAACACATAAAACCTTATTGACCAAACCACAATCAGAACACACACTGTTCTCCTGAGCAAAAGCATACACAAGAGAGAAGAACCGCCTTACTAACATTCTTTCAGCAAAAAATTTATAATCCCTTAATTTTGCCATTCAAACAGACCTGATGCCTGGAGCCATAAAAGAGCTCAGTGCCTGTATGCTTGTTTTATTTGTTAATTTTCATTCCACACATGGCTTTAGGGCAATAGAACTGTTTACAGGCTGCAACCCTCACTGGCAGAGAAACTACAAGGAATTCTCAGATGTGATTACCTCCTTACACATTAAAAGCACTGCTTCAGAAACAGTGGCATACAAAACGGGTTGCACGGCTGAGGAATGAACATACCTTGGTTTGTCCACCAGCCAACTCTCCAGATAAACTGTTGTCAGCCTGGCTTAAACAAAGGGCTGCTTTAATTGGTGAAATATTACTAACTGACAGGGCAAATTCCAAAAATACTTCACTACAATTAGAAACGTTTTCTCTCTGCCCCCCCCTTAGAACAATTTTTATTCAGATTTTAACCCCTACATGGCCACATGGGTCTGCTCTACGTATATCCATTTCTCCTTCTGCACATCAAACTACAGTTAAGTGAGCTAGAAAAATGTTTCCCAAAACATCTGGAAAGGCTTCCCGGTATTATTACCAGAGAATCAGAGCAACATTTCATTTCAGCCCTGTTTCAGATCACACTGGAATGGGAGTTTTTCCAGTCTAGCTCTGCACTGAGTTTAACAGGGAAGGGAAATGCATAAATAAAGGAAAGCAAAATGCCAAACGACTGTTCAAACCAGTTTTCGTTTCAAGTTCAGTTCAATTCACAGCTTATTACCATACTGTCTGTAGCTGTCATCTTCCCCTAGCTGCAATTAACTTTCCATCTTTTCACCTTCCTAGGAACTGTTCAATTATTCCACCACCAGGCACCCAGGAGACCCCAGCCTGTCCCCACGTATCCTCCAGCATGTTGTGTTTACGCATGATAGCAACTCAGGAAATCAAAAATCAAAATTCACTGCTGACAGAACAGATAGTAAGACATCAATACTACTGCAGATCTTTTTAAACAAAAAAACCCACACCATTTTGCAAGCAAGTAAGGGTGGAGCTTTGTATTTTTTTTCCTAGAAGTAGTGATTAAATCCTTTAAAGTTAGGGCAAACCAAACCCTGAGCTTTAGCACCTGAACTACTGATCTCCATATATTTAAGCACAACAAATTCATATTTTCTATTCAAAACATGCACATACACAAGATACTAGTTGTATAATGCCTGTCCAACAGCACACAGATGCCCTCTGTGTTCTTCCTGCTTGCATGTGCTGCATGTACAAATGTCTTCAGACTAAATGAAAAGCCTTGGAAAATGATGTTTCACAGAAAACTTAAGATCTTTCTATTTCTCTGCCTCTTTGGAGCAGGGCTGTGTTTAGCTGCCTCCTGTGACTGACTGCAGACACAGAAACATTCTCCATGAGAAGGAGAGGACTGGTTATAGACTTACTGGCTTATGTGAGGTATTCCCCAAACACAAGGCTCCCTGAACAGAGATTTGATCCACGCAACTCAGTGTTTACAAGCAAGAAAAGTAATCCTGCAAGGTCACTTAAGTGAGTATTTCTAGCAGAATCAGACTAGCTGGAATTCAGACTTATGCTTACAACTGACCAACTAACACCATTACAACAGCCACAATTTCCAAGTATTACAGCTAACACAAGTTTATGTGCCTTGCAACCCACAGTAAAGGCTGCTTACACCATGGCCATATGCTCTGACTTCCTCCTCACTGTTGACTCATCTAAATCTAGAAGCAAGTATTTCCACAGAGACAGCAACATGCCATCATCCTCCAAGAGCTTTCAAAGATCCTCAAGTAATAAGTCCCAGTATCTAACAAAGTTCTCAAAAAAACTTCTTTCTGCAGCTATTACACAGTTGGGTTTTTTTTAACAAATATATCACCTACAAAGGTCAAACGCAAGACTTCCTAGACATTAAACAAACAACAAAAAACCCAAAAACAAAGCAAAAAAACAAACAACCCACAAAAACCCCAAACATGCTTTACTTGGTTTATTCAAATTCAACTTCAAATACACAAACTCCTGCTACCAGAGGCCAAGCGAACAGTGCACGACATAAAGTTACCCTGAGTTTAGGGGGATTAAATTCCCCTCAGAGTCTCTTTTAAGGAGGTCTCTGTGAGAGGGGTGAGAAGAGTCCTTGTACTCTTCTCTTTAGGACCCCAAGGCAGCCAGAGTGAGCCACCGACCACAGAAACAGAGAGATAAGGGAACAGTGTTGAATCTAATCAAAACTGAGGACAGACTGCAATTATTCAACCTGGAATATGGCCAGATCCCTCAATCTCATTTATGAAAAAGATTCTGTGAGACTTTAAAGAGTAAACTGCAACACTCCAAGCTCAAGCAAGCCCCTAAAAATCTGTAAATGTAGATGTATAAGCAACACATAGTATTTATTTAGTGGAATAAATATTAAGCTTATGCCAGGAATCTGGTTGTTACGTGCTGCTATTTTCTACCTTGAACAAGAAATACAACCTTCACTCATGACATGACATAACCCCACAGAGACAAAAAGTTCCAAACAACACATGCACACACATAAACCGGGAAGAGGCAGATCAAATCACGCTGTGACCTGTCCAGTGCCACCTTACCTGCAGGATAAGCACCTAAACAGAATACTGAAAAAAATCCAGTGTGAAGAAAATCCTGATACTTTTACAAAACCTTGACCTAAAACAGCAAGTTGAGAACAGGGCAGGGCAAGACAAGTTCAACAGAACACAAGTTTAGCAATCTTCAAGAAGTGTGGTGGAGATACAGAGCATAATATTTGATAACACCAAGCTCTTGTCTACTTTCAGGTCACTTAAATACAAATGGGAATTATTTGTATTGAAGATGTCTGAAGTGGAAATAAACACAAAAACCTAATGATGTTCATGACAGCTTTGAACTATTGTGGATTATCAATACAGAAAACTTCCCCAAACTTCCTGAGGTTTCTATGCCATGTCCATGTCCTACAGACAACCACATCATTACGTGTTGAGGGACGAAGGAGGCTGAGAGTGCCACTGAGCAACTTTACTTCCCTCATCCTGCAGAATACGTGGTGTTCCTCATGTAAACACAGATTTATTAGCAGCCATTTCTTCAAAAATCACAGCTTAAGCAAGAGTTGTGTAGCCCTTCTCCCCATGTACATTTTTCCTGCATTCCCTCTATCTGGAGCTCAGCAGACAGAGAAAAGTCTTCCTGCAGGCAAGAATGAACAATCTCTCCCCAATTATAGAGCCATGTGTGGGCTATGAGCAATTTTCCAAACATAAAAGGAAGGAGGGAATTTGCTATCCATATATTAACAAGCTAAAACAAGCCAACCTGCAGATGGAAAGGATCAAAGTGTCTGAGTCACCTCAAAATTAATCCCCTTCAGGAATGTTCCCCACCTCCCTCCCTTCACACAGACAGACACGATGTCCCCCCAGTCCCTCCCAGAGCCAAAAGCCAAGCTCAAAGAATGCATCTAGCTCTTTTAGATTAACATGATGCTCCCCAAAATACACACACACACGCCTTTTCTCTTTGAAAGACTATGTTCTTCACTCTTCCCCGTCCATCCCATGCACGTGCAGATAGCAGAGACAATTTTATCCCCATTGTCTATCAAACATTATGCTATGCTTCATCAAAAATATTCACTGAGACAGGCTGGAAATGACCCTCACAGAGAGATACGACTGTCTTTTCCAAATGCTGGAACAGCAGAAGTAATTTTTATCACCTGTAATACACATTCTTTAACTCAAATTTGCTTTATAAACAGGAAAAAGCGAACGTGAGAAGCTGAAAATATTAGAAAAAATAAATATACACATTATGATGATAGTTCTTCTAGTATTTCCAGGATGTTATTCACATTTGAGCTGCCACTGTTCAATTGTATTTCACACAGTACCCTAGTCAGATGTCAAAAGGTTGTCTGTGATGTCAAACTCTTCTAAATCTATCTCTTCGGTAGGCTCAAAACTATCATGATTTGGAGAGGGTCTGAAGAAAGATACTTGTTCTGCTAAAGTATGGGGCGAGAGAAAGCTACGTTCTTCCCAAAAAAGCCTGAAGAATCTCAGTGTTAGCATAAACAGCCCAGTTTTATTCCTACAGAAGTGTCAAAATTCCCATTTTTCACAAGAAGCATTAGAAAAAGGAAATCTTCTAGCCAATGGGGTTGGTAAGAGCTACAACAATACCATTAATTCAGCCAATTCTGACCCCATCAGAGTACTCGCCAGATTAAGGAAGCAATAGAAGTTGATTACTGGGGAGTTTACATGCAAATCCAGCCTGCTATCACCCACGATATATCCATCAGCTCCACTCCACTGAAGAGTGTGTCATTTGGGAAATCACCACAAACAGAACGATGTGGCGTGCTGCCAAGCAACATCAGTTGCTCCAACAACTTACGAAACAACACGAGCTGTGCCAGCCAGCATCAATAAGAAAGAAGTGACGTGCTGGCAACAGGGGCTTCACTTCCAAATTCTACCTGTTAAATCCATCCTTGGCCTTTGAAGTCCTTTCATTAAGGCTCACAAGTTTGCTATTGCCTCCTCTGCAGAGAGGCTATACGTAAAATAAGATAAAAGGGAGCTAAGACACAAACCTCTTCAGCTGCTAACCCACCAAGTGGATCTTGGAAACGCCAGAAGCTCCCTGCCTCACCAGGGGAAACCTCTGGGAAAACATGGACATGTGGTTTAGTTTTTCCATGCAGCTGTGCACCATCTCTAAAATTAAGATACCAGGTTTTTTCAGACTGGGATGACACGCAACCAAGTAACTTTGAGAAGGATCACGAACCACCCAGACACCACAGCAACACATAATGTAACAGGCAGGAACAAACGTGAACATATTTGTGCATGAATACACTTGAAATATCACCAGCGATTCATTTTCACTACACCTATAAAAGAAAGCCAGCAACAAAGGAGGAGGGACTTAGAGGACTGGTCTCTAAAATTCCATCTCAATTTTGAAAGCATTGCTGTTTATTTGAACACCAGAATTAATAAAAGAAAATGGGGGTTTCTTCTGTGAGTTAGTGTATCTTTCTTTCCCTTTAGTGTTAATGTTTATGTTTCAGTCATTTGGTAAGGAAACAAAATTTGTATACAAATCAATAATCTTACTGCTACACCACCAGCATACCTTAACATTCAACTACAAATAATGAAGAGAAATACAAAATGAATCTTGGAAGTAGTTCACCACCTGACACAGACCTTATAGTCAAATAACTCTTCGGAGTCTCTTGCTGAAGTCTGTACGTGTAACGTTCATCTGTCATTGCCCTCACCCCCCAATTTATACATTACAAATACATCACCCTAAAAATAAAATCTTGATCCTAGCAAGAGACTAGTAACTAAAAGAGCCAAAACACACAATCAAAACATGCTCTTTTTGCTACTGAAGTACAGAACAGCCTGGGTTAAAACAACGCATAAATCTGGTCTGCCAATTCCTCATCTCCATCAACACAAAGGCAGAACAGCACACATAGACTCTGGCACCAAAGTGATCATAACTATTGCACTTCCCAGGAACTTTATATTCAAAGACCTACACACATTGAAAATATCACCCCAGAAATGCTCTTTTCATTCTTCCCCAGGACTTTTCATACTACTCTTAAGCAAGAGTATTTTCATTATTCCTCTGCTTTCCCACTGACCACATCTCTCCTGAACACCTCTTCTCTTGCTGAATGCTGCTCAGCAAGAATTAAGATCCCCAGGAAATTGCCTGTGCCTCTAGGCAACAACCCTAAATTTGCAAAATCCTCAGCTTGTATTCTTATAATTTGTCAGGTGAATTCACAATCTTCCCAATCATTAAACTTCTTCATTAACTAATGGATCCAGCCACACCTGAAATACTTCATTAGATCAGCCATACAACACTGCAGTTGCACTTTGTGTGAGCATAACACTTTCCTTCAGAAAGCTCAGAACTGAAGTTCTGAACAGAGTAAGCCAGAGCTGCTTGAAGTGAAACTCCCAAATCTCTTAGCACGTACAGTAAGTTTCATGGCCACAGTAAACAAATAAAACTGTTTGGTATCATTAAGAAATTTGGTATCATTAAGAAATAAATGGAGCGAGCTCACCACTCTTTTGAGAGCTGTCAAAAGATAGTTAGGGAGTTACAGGAAAACCTTGATTTCCCTCACCAATTCAAGCACAAAGTGAAAAATTCTCCCTGCTTGCACACCCCTATTCTATTTTGAAATGTTTGCACCATCTCAGTTCTACAGGTCTTCAGAGAACTTATCCATTAGGGAACAACTACATGTAACACCCACGCAGGTAAGCCAATGCAAGTGAACTGAATGACCCAAAAACATGAATACAGACAATGCTCCCTCCACAAGCAAACGAAAAGCAGCACCCATTTCATCGAAAGACTCGAAGGAGAAAGAAACTGTTCCAGGATGCCCAGGAAAGGTATGACATTCATGGGACTCAGAAATGAAGCTGAATGCAGAGAAACTTGACTCAGAGCTCAGAAGTGCCACCAGGAAAGAGAAACTGTGTTTTCTTACTGGCAGCATGGTCTGATTCTCAAGAGTGACAACCCTCCAGCTCTCAGCTTTTCCTAAACTCCAAGCTTTAAAGGAACCATGAAGGCTTTCTGTCCCTCAAGAGTTTGCTCACCCCTATTAGCAGAACTGCCCAGCCAACACACTTCACTGGGCCTCCCAGCAGGCAGAGCCCTTCCCTTCCTCTTCATCACACAACAGCAACACCCACAGCCCAGCTTTAAGCACAGGATGCACAATTACACCTGGTTAAGCAACAGGCATCACCATCAAAAAACCTATTAAAAGGAAGAAAAGCCGTTACTCTCATTTCACACCAGCTCAGTATAAACAGAGCTCTGTTTTCTATTAAGCAAAATAATTGTTTTCACAGAATCTCACACCTGCAAAGAACACAGTTTCAGTTCAAAGCGTGTGGACAAGGCACTAACTAGCTCAATCTGGTGTTTATCTGAAGTGTTAATTCATTAAATTAGGGATGATAAGATGCTTTCCCTTTCTCAAATGAGCCCAAACCATTAAAAAACAATTCCCAAAGACACTTGATTATTTATCAGTTCCTTCTGCAAACACATTTCTTTAGCCACGTGATCACTATTTTGACATTATCTTAAACAGGACTATGAAAGCCCTGGTTTTCCACGAGCATACTGTTCAGTAGTTGCAGATTCCAGATGCCACAGCTGAACATAGCTCACTCTTTCCCAATTAGCCCTCAAATTTTGTTTCTCGGGGAGTAGCACACTATCTCCTGCAGACCACAATCAAAGTTGGGGTGCCTCATGAACCAGTCACATATGACTGCAATACCACATGTCCAGCTTTCACAAAAGGCCAGCTTGTTGACACACTTTATGCCCCTAACATGCAAAAACAACAGCTATTCTCCCTCCACGACAGAACAAGCATCCACATTTCAAACTCAAACTGAGAGTAACAGCAGACATACACACTGGAAACAGCCAAAGTGTGTCAGCTACACAGAAATAAAAAGTCAAAACTGCATTTTTAAAAATTACTGTTTTCTTCAAAATACCTTTGCACGGCAGAGAAAGCAGGTATTTGATGAAAGAATACTCACAACAAAAGCTACTCTTGTGCTTCCTGGGGGTTGAAGCTCCAGCTGGCTTCCAGCATAAGTCCTCTAGAGATTAGTTTCTGTAAAGACACCTACAATCATGCACTTCATCAATGCTAACGATGTAACTCTTGTGCTTCAGGAAAAGAGTCCAGGTTTACCAAAAGGAAAAAAAAAGAATTTAAAAAAAAAATAATCACAAATGACGCAGCACAGAAGTAAAAGCACAACACTGAATAGAAAATGCAAAAAGTTCTAAGCCTCAAAAGGCAAGGACTCTATGGAAGAAACTTAAGTTTCCAGCCAGACTTAAATCTATTTTTTCCCCTGCCCCATCATGAAGCACCTTGAAACACATCTATAATTTAATATAGACAGATGAATCTTAACACTGGAACCTACACACTTAAGTGTGCTTTTGTGCAGCAAAGGCATGACAGGATAGCTCCAAAGTATCTTAGGTAGCAACGGCATATAAGACAGAAAAAAATAAGATAGATAAAGGAATATTTGCATTCATAAAAACTACCCCAGAGCATGAACAGCAAGCAGTGCAGGACAGCAAGGCCACTGCTGAGTGTTTGCTGAAAGAAAACAACTGCAAGATTACGAAAAGGACAAAATAAATATAGAACTTTTTTTGAAAACGACTACAGAATTATTGTTAGTTGCTTCTTTCCAGGGTAGTAACTTACAAGGAAAGTGAATGAGGCTTGCCAAGAGTCACTTGTCATATTTTACTTACAGACTGAAGATTCATTTCTAAAACAGGTGTATTGCTGATATTTAAAAAGTATGACTTTGCTTTCAACAAACCATAATCAAAGAACAAGAGCAGCTTAGACAGAATAGCAGGGGGGTTTGATGCTTATAACCTTACAGCTCAAAAAAATCCACTATTTGGACTAGACAGGAGAAAGCAGAGAGGAAATTTAAGAACCAGACAAATAACAAACCCAGTGTTTTGACTGAAATCTACGAATCCAAAAATTTCTTACTTAAAATCCAGTCTATTACTAAAAACATACATCCTTCCCATAGTTTCACCTTAAACACCCTAATCTACTGGAACTGTCTCTGGAAATGCCAGGTCTCCCAGAAGCTGGAATAATAGGTTATAAATTGTACTTGACTTTTCATCTTCCAAATCCAATCTGTCTCAATTGAAAATAAAAATAATTCTGCAGGCTGAGAGTTGGTGATAGCTGCAAGGATTAGTGAATGGCTGCAGAAAAGATAGCACACCTCAGGAAAGGCTTATTTTTAATTAGTGGGATATCTTGTGTTCATAAGGAAATGTTTTCAGAGTGTTTTTTCCAACAGAAATTAAATTGATTACATACTAAAATCACCAGCAATGAATTTAACCATAGAACTAGTCGGGTTCCAGGCTCTCAGTTCTTGACCATAGCAACAGGCTGTGTGTTTATGAACTAAAACCAGACAATAACTGCTTCACCAAACCCAAAGGGAACAGTTCGCTAGTGAAATTCCAGCAGCTAAAATCTCTTTGTAGATATACATAATTTTAAGAAGACCAATTAGCCGTAACCTAGCTAAAGTACAATGCCAGCAATTTGTAAAAAATTCCATTTGGATTGCAAACAGCACAGAAAGGCTCAACCAGAACAGGTAAACAAAGCCTAATTCATATGTTCAGGAAATAACATGTTCCCAGACGTCCAAGCACACACCACCTACAAACGCATTCTTTGCTCTCATAGTTACTGTTTTCAGGACAGTAGCTGCCAGGAAAGTATCCTCTTACAAGCCACTATCACCCATAAATCACTGAAGCTTAGAAAAAACAAAAGCCTGGATGCACACAAGTTGTGTCTCCACAACTAATTCCTTTACTATTTGGGGAAAACTTACATAAGGTTGTGGAAGACAGATCATGTCTCCCCCTTCACTGGCCCCAGGAAAGGCATTTGGGTGCCCACAACGTGCTACAGAGCCTAAGGCTGATATAGCTACGTGTTACAAAGTGCTCATCTCCAGAAGAGACCTCTAATTAAGTAATCCATCAGCTTGTAGTTGGTATGAAACAGGCAGTAATGCCTGAGCTATGCCTGGCTACATCTCAGTCTCTCCCGGTACTTTGTATGACAACACCAAAGTGAGAAGAGGAGGGTCTGCATGCACAGCATACAGAGGGAAGACCACAGGACCTCGAAGCCAGGATACTCTCCTGGGAGGCAGAAGGCTCAGGTTGAAGCTCCCACTCTCCTTCGTTCCACATTGCAGACAAGCACCCCAAACACAGTGCTACAACATCTGCCTCTTCCTGGATCCAGGAATATTGGATTACTTACTACAATGGCCCAGCCTCAGAACCCAAAAATCAACTTTGCCCTCTCCCTCCTTCCCAGTGGGATGCCATCAATTGCCCCCACCCTCCCAACTAACAACTTTTCTGCCTGACAGCAACAACTCATCTGCACTACCCACTAAAAATCCAGCTGTTGCCCTGAAACAAGAGGATTTATGCCAGCCAGCACAGAGGAATGAGCTACTGACAGTGCAGCTGCCAGAGGACAGAAGGAAGAAGAGGCAGACACTTCTGTAAGGACAAGAAGCAAAAACAGCAACCTGACAGTGACCAGCAGGCTGGAAGGAGGTGCAGAACACAGCACACAGCTGTCTGGGCCCTCCTCATCCCCCCCAGAGAAAAGCTAGCAAGCCAGATTGAAGTGTCCCCCAGGGCACTTTCAACTGCAGCCACCTGCTGAAAACAGAAACCTGAGGGCAGAAAAAAAACCTCAAAATGTACTAATGGGGATGAATGCAGGTGATTAGGACACAAGAGCGTCCAAATTTGGCAACTAAGAAGCCTTGCAAAAATAGAATCACTGAAGTGTCAGAGTTGGAAGGGACCTCTGAAGATCATCTAGTCCAACTCCCCTGTCAAAGCAGGATTGCCCAGAGCACATCACTCAGGACTGCATCCAGGTCTTGAAGNGAAACCCCCCCACAGTGCTAGAGGACGTATTTCTGCAGAGACCCTCATATCCAACAAGATAATACTATGCAAATGTAAATAACCCTCATCAAATTACACCCTAGCGACTTCTTTTTCACCCTACCTTCTCAGATTAACTTTAGCTGCAGAAAAAGGGCAAGTATAGAAAGATCTACGGAAGAAGGAAGCCAACTCATTTTACTTTAACTAAAAAGACAGCTGTATTGATCAGTGGGTGTGAGTTAACAACACACACATTCTGAGAAAATGTAGGTAAAGGACAAGAGGGCAGGATGGGACATTTAAAGTTTTATATGTGGTCTAACGATCGCAGTTCTTCCTTGTGTTGAAAAAAAAAAAAGAGAAAAAACAACCCTCATTTACACTGCAGGATTCTACAGTTCACCCAACTAAAGTTACCTTCTTCAAGAACAGCATTTTAATTGAAAGTAAAAACTTAGGTCTGCAGGTTAAAGTCATGGTCACTCAACCATTCCACCCTGTCCACAAGCACACAGCTTTCAACAAACAGTGAAGGAAAAAGATTATCCCAATTCTATCTATTTTTGTTTGTTCCTGTGGTTAAGGCTTAAAAGGTACCAGCACCATGCTAATCACTCAGTACATCAACACAAGAATGACAGATTAAATAAAAAAACCTAACCTCCAGAAGTGCCTCCTGAATATGTAAGCCTGCTCTCCATACACCACCATTCTCTCTCATTCCCCAAAAATCAAATACATGCATTCCTAAGAGGATTAAGAACCCTTTTCTGCTATCCCCAAAGCTAAGAGAGTGTCTATATAGTTTAAGGAACTACAAAGGCATAACAGCATCTTCTCTTCCGTTTCCAAGGCTGCTCAATTTTCTCAGATCTTTCCCAGTGGAGGTGCACTGGAAGCAGGCTGTATCACCACACCTGTCAATTAGATTGCTGCAAATCCATCTGTCACTGTATGCCTCAAGCAATTCTTTATCTCAGTGCTGTTATCACACAGGTCTGTACCCCCGGGGTAATTAGATGATAGCATGGACGGGGCGGGGAAGTGAACACCTAGTCCCTATGAAGCAAGGCAGTGTTAATTTCCTGTCACTGGCAGATCACTACAACAGACCCTACAGGCTATGAAAATTCTGCCTTCAATACATCAAGCACACAACAGCCATACCCCCTTCCTGAACTTGAGCAGTCCTGAGTGTGCAAGTCCAGTTATATTCCTAAACTATGTGGGGGAAAAAGAAAAAAAAAAAGCAACTTTAAAAGCACGGTTACATGGTGAAATAGGTGAAATATATCAATACAGAAGACTACAGAACCAAGGGGGGAAAAATGGGAAAGGGGGCACTTACAGCTATGGAGTGCCTTCCTATTATCGCTGCAGACTCTCACACACTGCCTTAAAGACAGTCAGAAAACCCCCTCACTCTCTCATTTATCAAATGTAGTTTACAATGTTTATTCTGCCACACCAAGCACCACCCTAAAGGATTAATTTTGAAAGCTGAAAGGAATACAGTGAAGTACGCTCCTGTCAGGGTGCTGGGGGTGTTGCAAGATGCAGGGTGGCAGAGTGCTCCATCCCCAGGTGTGAAATACCACCTTCGAGACTGCTTTTCTGAAACTCAGTTTTCATTCTTCATCAAATGGCAGGACTCACTCTGGGGACACTGGCTTGCCAGAACTTTAATACCTTTACATTTCCAGGATGCCTGCTTGCCCCCACCTTATCCTCTACCTCTCACTACAGCAATTTTAGCACTGCTTGCTATTTGGTTACCCCCACTGTTTTTGTTAAAGCATGTTTAGGAAGCACAAAAGTAATTATACTAATAATGTATTACTCCAATAAGCCTCACCGATCTCTCCAGAATACCACCTCGTTCTCTGTCATTTTGGTCACTTCCAGAGAAGGGAAGTCAAACACAAAAGAGATGAAGAAACTCTCCATCACCTTTGTCAGATACAAAAGAAGTCACTGTGTTTTTCTAATCTTCTGCACTATTATATCACTGTCTCAGTGATAACACATCTTCAGCCAGCGGTTGAGCTTGTGGTCAGAGAGAGATAAGCCTAACAGGAGATAGACTCAAATGCCACTCTTCAAGCAGTACAGTCAGAGAAAGAACACATAACAGGGATTTTTTTCTCTGTGTTCCAGCTATAAATATTTTCTGCATGACCAGGAAACAAGAGCAGGCCAAAGAAGGTAAAATCAACTGCACCAATATCCCAAAATATCACAGCTGTTCAGTAAAACAAAGCGTGAACTACAGAAAAGTAGTTTGGATCAATTCAGAGATTGCAAGGAACACTTGATTAAACCACTTGTATGTGTCACAGGGAACAATTGTTTAGACAAAGCAGCAGCCACATCTATGCTGACATGAAACTGATTGTTTTAATTTAACTCACGGAAAACTCTTGGCAACGCAGCACTGATTCATGAGCACCTGTACTTACAACAAATTAAATGACCAATAATAAGCCTTCCAGTAAACATTAGTTATTGGAAGTAAACAATTTAATCACAACAATCAAAAACACCCTTTTGGCTTTATAGGCTGAAAAAGCTACTACTTCCAACACCTCAGAGGTTCTATTTCACAGCTTTGAAGTCATCAAGAATCTCAGTTTCAGCAAAAGCCCCACTCGGCCTTCTATACAATAAACTTCCCTAACTAACTGCAGCAGTTTCTTTTAAAAATTAGCCAGCCTAGGACATGTGTAATCAGTCACAGTGTTGAACAGTATCCAGAAGTTTCCTATCAAACACTGCACAAAACAGAACTGAAATCTCATTTGCAGAGTTACAGCCAGCCCTTGTGGCTCTCGCCTACCCAGTGAAATGTAAACACTGCTGTTAGAAACGCGGTGACTACCACCAGGCACTCCCCAACAGAGAGAGGGGCCAAGTTACACTGTTTAACAGGTAAACAGCACTCAAAAGATAAAGAAAAAAAATTTAAAAAGGCATTTCAAATTACACAAAATACCATAATTATCACCTACTCCTAGGCTTGGAAATGAGACACAGCTCCTTTCTGCTCAGGAGACCATTCTGACTTGGAGGATCACAGCCCTGGAGCCTGAGGATCTGGCCCGCTCTGACCAGTGCCAACGCCAAAAAGCTCTTTGCGACCTGGGGCAGTTGTCAGAAGACACACAGAGCTCCCGAACCTCGATTCTTCATAAATATAATTTAATTTAGAAAAGCACCGGTAAACAACGAGAGATTCCGACCTTTCCGCACGACGGCTGGTAAATTTCAGTCAGCGGTGGCAAACCGCTGCCCACAGCGGGGCACCGGCAGAGGCCTGGCCGGCACCGCTGGCACCAAACCGCCGAGGGGCAGCGGCTGAGGGCAGCCCCCGGGGGGCCGGCAGAGACGGCGGCAGCTCAGCCCCAGCACCGAGGGTTCCCCCGCCTGAGGAGCGCCCAGACTTTCAGTAACTTTCCAGGAGAGAAGCGCCCGCCTTGCCGCCGCGCTGCTCGGGCAGCGGAGACAGGGGAAGCGCCTCCTGCTCCCTCGCCGTTCCCTGCCCGCCGCCATCCTGCCCTCACTCCCTGCAAGGCGAACTCCCGAAGGCCCTCCTGGCACTCGGCGTTCCCCGCTCCTCTCCCCGGCTGCCCCGGCCCCCAGCGCCAGGGGCGGGCAGGCCGGGCCGGGAAGAACACCGCTCCCCACCCCAAAGGCGCCCGGGCGGCCCCACAGCCATGGCCTCTCCTCAGCCCCCGCCAGAGGGGCACAGCGGCCCGCCGAGGGGCCTCCCTCCCTTCCTCCCTGCAGCCAGACCTCCACCGGGAAACAAAGCCCCTCACCGCCCGGAAAAGTTCCCGCTCCCCGCGGTTCCCGACGGCCGCCCGCCCAAGTTTACCTCGCTCGCTTCCCCAGCTCCGCAGCGGAGCGGGACAGGGGCAGCGCGGCTGGAGGTGGGGAGCGGCGATCCCTCTCTCTCTCTCTCTGCCCCAGCGCCGCAAACACTTATTTCCTACGCTCCCTCTGGCCGGGGAGAAACCTCCAGCGCCCCAACCGAGGGCTGAAGAGGAGGCGGGGAAGAGGCGCGGAGCATCGCTCCCGGCGGGCGGGGGAAGGGAGGCGAAGCGGCGGGAGGGAAGTGAAGGGGAGGAGAAGAGAAGGGAGGCGAGGCAGCAGCCGGGCCGGGCCGTGGGTCGCTGCGCTCACCCGGCGACCAGGGCCCACCCCCAGCCCCAGCACAGGCCGGGCCCCTCGCTCGGGAGAGGAGAGGTCTCCGAAGCGAGGGAAGCGGCACCACCCCGCAGGGCCCCTGCGAGGCTGGGCTTAACTTTGCCAGCCTGTGCTCTGGTGGCTTTTGAGCTTAAGTGCAGGGCTGGGAAGCGCAGCCCTTGGAACGCGAACCTTCCCCTGGGACTGCCAGCCATGGCTCCCGGCGGAGGAGTGAGGGTAAGGGCCCTGGGCAGCCACGGTGACCAGCCGGGTGCTGAGGGGCCTGCATCAGGCCAGGTGTCTCAGCACAGCACCTGAGGAGGGAAGCGGTGGGCCTGGAACGGCGGACCCACTGGAGCTCTGATCATAGAATGGTCAGAGTTGGAAGGGACCTTCAAGATCATCCAGTTCCAACCCCCCTGCCATGGGCAGGGACACCACTCCCTAGAGCAGGTTGCTCCAAGCCCCATCCAACCTGGCCTTGAACCCCTCCAGGGATGGGGCAGCCACAACTTCCCTGGGCAACCTGTTCCAGTGCCTCACCACCCCCACAAGAAAGAACTTCTTCCTAATATCCAATCTAAATCTCCCTTCTTCCAATTTAAAGCCATTACCCCTCATCCCGTCACTAGACTTCCTGACAAAGAGTCCCTCTCCAGCTCTCCTGTAGGCTCCCTTCAGATCCTGGAAGGCTGCTCTCAGGTCTCCCTGGAGCCTTCTCTTCTCCAGGCGATCCTCCACCCGAAGCGCTGTGTGTGCTCCCCGGAGCTGGGATTCTCCAGCTAAAGCACAGTTTGGCAGTTTTGACTCCATGCAGCATTAAGAACGCCATGAGCTTATTCTGCTGGCCTACAGACCAGAACGTAGTTTCTACGTGATTTTTGTGATTATTTTGTTTAACCTAAGAATAATGTTATCAAGATGATTTTCAGTGATTACGGGCGCTGGAGAAGAGAGAACAAACCAAGCCCCCACTGCAGATGCCAGATCTCAGCCGGACGCAGCTAAACACCCGTGGAAAGGAGTCAGCCACCTGTGAAGAGTGTTGTGTATTAACTAATACATATGTATTAGCTAGATTTTAATATGCATAATCTGTAACGTACTAAAAGCCCACCTGTGCAATGGACAGGCGAACACGTTGGGTGGAGTGATCCCCCATGTTCCCAGCGCTGAATAAACACACCTCCCCAGAACTTGCCAGTCTGGAGTTTGTTCCTCACCATCCCCGGATCAGGAGCCAGGATCATAGTCAGAATTACAGCTCAGACGCTGCTTAAGACCATAGACTTGCTGCATACATGTGTTTGTGAAAGTACAATTCTTCACCGTGCTGATATGGATGCTGTTTACAACACCAAGAACTAGCTCTCCCCTGACATAGCTCAAGAAAGAGGAGCCTGACACCTGCAGTTCCTGCAGGATCCAAGAACCAGGCAGTCCTCTATACCCGCTGGATTGCAGGCCACTTGCTGAACAGAATAGGTAATTTGCATAACATAAAAAACATCCAAAGAGCAGGAGAAGAAGAAAGTCGAGGTACTACTATCCATTTGCTCAGCATTTGAGAAAGCGGAGGTCTCACTCCAAATGCAAGAAATAAGATTTCACCTCCTTCCTATGGTGAAGAATTTCATCCCCAAAGTTACTCTGAAACTTAGCTGAAACACACTTAACCTGAGGCTCATTGCTTGCATTAAAAATCATTAAATATTCATAGAAGCAACAGGATTGAGACACCTAACCTGGATCACGTTATAGCTGGGGCCTCACCAGATGCATATCACTGGCAAAAAAGGAAAGGATTTGAACATCCCTCTTCTGACTAGGACCCCTTGTGAATGTCTGTAACAACATGACCTTGTTGTAGCTTAACCTTGAAACATGCTCACAGAAATTAATCGTAAACAGAAATAGATAACTTGCTCTGTTACTCTTAAAAGCAAGATTTACAGCCAGTCATTCCAGCAGTAGGCATTTCCTCCAGCTGATTCAGTCATTACAGTCGTTAACGTTTGCAAATCCTTTGCATTGAGAAGGAAGAACCCAAAAGAAACAGAGATCTCTAAAGATCTCAGAGCTGGGCTTTGAAGTTCAAACCTGTGTTACAAACCTTTCAGACATGTGCATCTCACTGTTCTCTGAGACAGCTTCTCTTTAACTTCCCACTGGACCAATACCATCTACATAACCCCACTGTATGGCTCATATTTAAATAATACCTAATGTGTCCCTAAATCAAACCAAGAGAATTTGGGAATGTGATCAAGCTCTTAATCAGGTGCGCACAATCAGCACCTTCAAAGCCTCACAATATTTGGTGATTTTCTTAAAGCCCCATCACGTGTATCACATGATTACCTCAAAATTTCACTAACAAAACAAAAAAAGAATTACAGTTAGCTACTAGCTTTCAAGCAAAAGTTTCAAAACTTGAAACCCAAGGAAAGAAGGCAAAAAATGCCCCTTCTCTGGCAGTGTTCAAGACCAAGCTGGATGGGGCTTTGAGCTGCCTGGTCTCGTGGAAGGTGTCCCTGCCCATGGCAAGGGGGTTGGAACTCAGTGATCTTTAAGGTCCCTTCCAACCTGAGCCATTCTATGAAATTATTATATTTCTTTTAAACCAGAACTATCATGTTATTCAGCACTCTGACACAGGATTTTCAGCTTGCAGTTTGGTAATACTTCATATATGTGCAAGTATCAGCTTGCAGGTGCTCATATTTTTACACAGAAATGACACTAGCCAAAGGAAAAACATCTTTATTTTTGCATGCCACCTGCAATGCAGTGTGAAGATGCAATGTCAGGGAAGTTCAGTAGGTCGGGTTACTGCCACAGTGTTAGAGTAACTGCACATTCTTTAAATTTTATAACGTGGCTTTGACAAACAGTATCTTCCTATATGTTTACATCCCTAATCATCACCTCTATATGCTGAATTCCTCCCCTCCTCATTTTTCCTAGGAACAGGGAAGAACAGGGAGGGAGAAATAAAATATGTGTCTGTGTTTTAAAGAGCTTTAAATAGATTTGAACCTGCCTAGAGGTGTAGGTAATGCCCAGGTTAAACATTCATCTCAGATACACACTTGCTGAATCAAGGAATCTACTGTGTAAAAGGAATTGCTAAACTAACTTGCTAAGCCAAATAGTTTTGCTTTCTACTTTAATGGCACAACACAAGCTTTTAAAAATTCCCAAGAAAGGAGTAAGAGGAGTGATGGTAGTGACTCACACCTTTTACAAGCTGGGGGTTACTTGCCCCTGATTTTGCATTGTGCTTTATTCTTACTGGTTTCTAGAGAAGCATCCGAATTTGAGTAAAGTATCAGGTGAATAAATAAGGGGTTTAAATCAATCATCACTGCCTATTCAGTCATCACTGAGCTGAAAGTAACCATCCACACTTATCAGCAACCAAGACATTTGAAATCAAGTTAGGCAGAAATCAGGGCACAGAAAAATGGTTTTCAGTCCTACCTGCCTGTTGCTATTTTGCTTAAATAACACCAAACCAAACCAAATCAGTATTTTTTCATAAGCATAAAATATATACAGTGATAATATTTATATATTTATAACCACTCCTAAGGTATGCAGATACACATGACATTTGTGCCAAGAGTACCTGACAGATGACAAGTTTTCCTTGAGGAGAGCTCCTAAAGCTTGGTGCACTCTTTCAAAGCAGGACACTTAATAAAAATTTGTAATCTGACTTCAGTGTCAGAAATCACAAAATAATTCTTTCTTTGGAACTACTTAAAGCTGTGTAACATCCACAATAGCATAAAAATTTACAGTGTCTGCCCAGCACCCCTCTATTCTGGCATCAACAACAACCACTAAATCCCAGCCTGTGCTACAGGCTCACCGTTCTTCATGCCAAACTTAATTTGCTGCAATACAATTTTACCTTTCATTGGAAAGGTGTCTTCAAAAGATAACAGACAGGCAGTAAAGTCCTGCTTTTCTGCTAGAGTATCTTATAACAAAAGAGCTGTAAAATAAGTAAAGTACTTTAAAAAAAATAAAAATAAAAATAAAAATAACTTTCAGATGGTAATATGAGACAATATTCAATTGATTTGCCCCGATTTTCTTATCTCTGATCTAAAGCAAAACAATCAGTTCCTTCAGGAGGAAAGAAAATGGTTTGTGGATTACTCTGCTAATACAAAAAAAAAATAAAATTATAATCAGTACCTCAGAGTACTGCCAAAATGTGCATTAGTTCCCCACATAAGCAGTTTACCAAGTTTTCTTGCAGGACCACTTTTCTGTGCATCTGCAAGTCAGGCAGTTTCTGGAACCTGCTGTTCTGTTCTTGGAGTAGATTACTAGGACGTTATCTTACTCAGATGATAGCGTAATTTTAACAAAAGACAGGGAGAAAATGTCAAACTTAGCCTGAATGTCAGATCTTAAAATTACTTCCACAAGCAGCCAGTGACACCAGACAAAGAACAACAAGAAAAAAGCAGAACTCTGTGGTAACTAGGTTTTCTTGTTTTCTTTAATTTCTAGTAAAACTAATCCTTGTAGCTGCAGTGCTGTAACGTAATAATGATCTCATTCATGTACTGATTACAGAACTGCCCCTGTATGTGTCAACTTTGGGCACTAAGCCACAATTTGATGTATTTTCAAGCCACCACACCAGCTGACCATATTTAACCCCACGTTCTATGTCCCAGGACTCAACCCCCATGACGTGTTTTCCATCATTGACCATTCCATACCATTAATGTACGGAACACGGTGTCTGTGGCGGTCCAAAAGCTCACACTGAATCTGCTGATGACCAAACATACCAGCGGTTGTGTTACAGGTGCAGCAACGAAACATCAAGCTATATTAAACTTCTGAAACATTCAGTTGCTACAAAAACCAAAACAGAAACACAAAATGTCTCTAAACCATATGAATAACTTCAGTCTATACCCACAGCACACTGCAGAAAAATCTGTCATTAATCTGATTCTCATTTGGTACTCTGATTCTTTATGAAAAAAAGGACAAGGACAAGAGACTTACAGAGTATTTGCAAGATTTTCTCCTTCCACTAATTTACCACATTTCCCTAATAAGTAATTGCATTTTTGCAGGTTATCAGCTTGTAAGGCAGAAGTAAGGGCATGTCTATTCTTCTCGCTACAGGATAGTCACAGGCACACTGAAAATAACCATAAAAAGTAGAAGTAGGATTGTGCAGTTTTAAGGTAGGCTCACTTATATCAGGATACAATGAGCACTGTATGTGTAATTATTCATGTCATTCCATACTTAATGCCCTGAGATATAATAAAAAAATGCTTAAAAAAATCCAATAAGCATTTTGCTATTCTCCAGCTTCCTAGAAGTGTTCCCCCTTTTCATTTTTCTTGAAAGAACAAAAAAGCATTAAGAAACTAGGGAGAAGCACTGCAATTGGCAAGCTTAAAAGTGAAATTGTGAAGGCTGCAGAAAAGCCTCTAACGCACTGTATAAATGATGCTTTGTATAATATATACTAGCCCTACTATAGTCCAGAAAAAATTCCAGCTCCAGAAGAAGGTTTCAACACAAGTCTGGTGGTACTGAGTGAGGGACGTAAAGTGCTGTTTGATACAGAGGAAACTGGTAGGAAAGAGAACAAAATGAAAACTAAAACAGTTGCTGGTTTGTTTTTTTTTTTCTTCTCAGAACTCAATCAGTTCCTTTCATAGTACTTAGACAGAAGTTCCACACACGGGGATCAGTTGCATAATTCTTCAACTCTTGTGATGGGAAGGCAGTGATGAATCAAATGCGCTGTATCATATCCTCAGTGCAACGTGACTGGAAATTTAGTGCAGAGCACACACAAAATTGCTGCAGCTGGGTACACGAAGTTCAAGAAAACAGAGAATCAAGAACATGGTGTTGTAACACGCCTTATCAAATCTCAGTGCACTGCTCCTTGTGTACTGCCTTTTTTTTGGCGGCATGGGAGCTTCAAAATGATACACTCCTTCACCACCTCCATTCTTCACACGGTAAAACAGGACCCAACTCATAACAATACGTACTTTCTGGTTTTGAGGTAGCAGCTCCGAGACAGAATCTGCTGTACATACGTGTGCCTAGGAACATTCCTAAGTATGTACATTAATTGGTGGAGATGGGTGAATTTCCTTAAACCAAACAAGGCAGCAAGCTTTCTCCAAGCCTGTGCATGGCATCCTACCTCCCAGTTACGACCCAGTAGTATTAGTTACCAGTTATCAGTGAAGCCATACAGTGCCTTGTAGATGAGTAACCGCAAGTGTACATGTCCATTTAGGTCTTTCACGGACTGTAGGTTAGCCATCACTTTTTTCCTAGAATATAGAGCCAGAGAATTGGGTTTTCAGGCATTAATTTGAAAATAAGATTCTTTAGATAAGGGTAGATAGAGCCACACTCTTCAAATACTGTAAACATGACATTTATTTAACCAAAGGTTTCCTGTGACTATCCCTTCTTAAGCATAGTATCCTATGCCTCTGTAATACATAAAACCAGTGTGCTGTGCCCCAAGGAGTCTAAATCTTTGTCCAGTGACTCCACTATTGCCTTTCTTCTTTTTACAGCCCTACATACCATCAGCAGTTTAAGGAAGTTTCCTCAGTTTCCATTATAATGTCAGCTGCACAAAAGTACCATGGATTTGAATGGCTCATCTGTCATTTACTTAGATTATAGAGCTGGTACTTGTTTCTCTATTCAAGGAATATGATGTCTTCTTTAAAATTCAGTTACATGAATCAAAGAAGAGTGGAACCTAACCTGTAAATGTATGAAATGGAGATGCAACAAGACCAAATTTTTTATAAAATATCTTCCTGTGAGTTGATAGATGTCCGCCTCGAGGGCAGACTCCAGGCAGCGAATCCAGTTTTCAACTCCCATATCCTTTCACTTCCATGCTACACAGCTTATAAATTAAAATAGTCCTTGCCTCTCCACTTTGAACAATACTGCAAGAGGGGAAGACATCAATTTCAAATCTGGTGTGGGCTTATATTGTTCAATGACTTCAGGAGAGTTGCAGTAACATAACTGTAGTCACAATGAACTAGGAAAATATCTTCAATTAGCTATAACAAAATAGATCAGAGGAACAGCATTACTCTGTGTGAACAAAAAAGACAAATAAGCCTGCTGTATCCCCTCAGGACCTCCATTCAAGGCTGCAAGGCAAACCAAAACTATGACAATGGAATGAGAAGGGAAGGAGAAAAAGCAGAAACTATAAAGCAGAGTGGACCACGTTAGCTACTTGTGCATATCAAATCTCAGCATAGTACCAGCCAAGAAAAATTTAGGATAAAAACCAAAAAAATTCTCTCATTGAATCTGTCATAGGGATGGAGAATGTTTTAACAATTTCACCACATCTTTGGTACTCAATCATCTCATTGTACTCAATGAAGACAAAAAAACACTTTCTCATAATTCAGTATTCCCAGTAGAAGTTTCTGAAAAGTTGCTGACTACCTGGTAGATTGTCATCCTTACACAAGTAGAGACAAAGGTGTTATTTATAGTAAGTGGCAGGAAGCGCTGGCATGAGCTGTTTCTGTGTCTGTTCAGACACCTGGGAAAACTCTTAACTTTTGGACAGAACTTGGGAACCACTAATTGGTGCTCCCACACGCTTTTGGCCCACGCAGCTTCCCAGTAATATGTTGTCATCTAAAGGGTCTCTTCTGCCATTACAGCCATCTCACCTATTCAAACAACATGATGCACACACAGAGAATTAGCCACGAGGACTCCAGCTCTACTGAGGCTTTGTCAGTGGTGCTCCACTTTTAGGGGATTTTCCCTAAAAGGACTCCTAGTTGACATGGCTGTGCCAGTCCAACTTTACAGCTTTACAGTGTAGGGAAACACAAAGTTCTGAGAATAACTCCCCCTTTATCCATAATAACCTTCGTTTTAATTCCTTTGCCATCTGTTTTGTAAGCCCGGAAAGTTCTCATTTTCAAGCTGTTATCAAAAAACCACAAACTTTCCTCATAATAAAGAAAACTGAGATTAGTGTATTACGTACTTACCTTCAGAACACGGACTTTATAAATACACCAAACTATTGCAAGACTCGTGATAGAATGAGCAGTACAGTTAAGCATACTCACTTTCTCAAAGCTACAGGTGGGAGAAGTCATTGTGTAGAACTACAGAAAGTTGCTATGGGCAAGGCATGTCCACTTGTTTGCCTGTGTCAGCAAAATTCAAACAGAATAGCCGATGTATGACAAATTTACAGACACCTGATATTCCTGATCTTGCTTCATTTCAAAAGCAGCACAACTGAAATGAGCTACGCATGATGCTTTCCTCTCTTCGATACAAATAACATCCCTTATTTTAGGCTTAGTTCTATCTCACACAGACATTTCTTGTGCTATAAGGGAATTTCTCTCTCAAACTCCATCAAGCTTATGGCTATACTGGATCATTCCTATGACTACTGCAGTAGCAGACAAATGTACAATAGCAGCCTAACTGCATGACTCAGATTTTTGTGACCGCTCTTTGCCTTGGAAAGAAAACCCCTTCCAACACTCACCACAGCAATGCTGAAGGCATTTAGTGGACAAGAGAGTCTAGAAAAGGAAAGCTGGTGGGCTTCTAAGGTTCTATTTTAAACAGCCCACATAAAAAGTACCAGACACAAACGACTCAAAACACACCAAAAGCTGTGTTCTGAGATGACAGTGTTGTGTTTAGAACTTCACAGAACACCTAAAGCCAAGTTATCAGGCTACCATGAGGTATGATAGGATTAAGTTAGGGTATGAGTAGCAAACTGTCTTAAGATACGTTACTTAGCACCTTAACAAACTTCAAAGGACTTTTCAGTCACATTTGGATAACCTGGCTGAGTGAACAGAACTCAGAAAGCAGAATTCTGTCACTCATCACAAGGTAGTCTGTTCATACTGGCTCAGCAACAAGGCAGCTGTTGACCTTTAACAATTTATTCATATTTCTGCCTCGGGATAAATTGTGGGTATATATTTACACACACACACACACACACGCACACACACTTATAATCCCTGTACCATTTAACCAGATTACACAAAAAATGTTTCCCAAGGGAAACAAGATAAAAACACAACGTTTATTGTTTGCAAATGTGGCCACAGAAACCTCAAGCGTGCACACCATGCAGCCTTAACTCTTGTGCCCTGAGGAGCTCTGCTTTTGCTCTGTAATTTATAGTTATAGGAGTGCAGAGGGATCACATGTTCAACATTTGGTAATGATATATCTGAAACTAAACTCAAGTAAAGAAAGGGAATGCCCTTTTCCAAAGAAAGACTACTGTCTTTTCCTTGGTGTAGATCCCGGGGCCGGGTTTAGTCAGCAGTGCAAGTGCCAGTACCCTACTACTGTTCTGCCCAGATACTTCCAGCAGAGGTTACTGAATAGAGAGGTTATTTCTTCCATCAGAATCTCAGCCCATTCGGCCTCATTTCGTCAATTTAATGAAATAGCTAAAAAACCCAAAAATGCTCAATAAGCACCATTTCAGTTTGAGTTTTCAGTAATCACTCAAACCAGCCACCTGCTCACCAAAGGTTACTTTGCATAGATCACAGAACAGTGCTGATCAGATAACAGCATTTGCATGCACCTAATCACAATGCCAGTCACTTGAGATAGAATTAAATCCATGTCTTTATTCTTACATCCAAAGCAACCTGACATTTTCCAGTGAGTTATCACTGAAAGTAATATACAGTGAAATAAGGTTTATCCAGGAAACCAGATGTAGAACCGAATCATTCTCCTATCTGAGGCTGTACTGAGCACAATGCAAGTGTTTTCAACTCCTGTCTCAAACTTGCCAGTCAACAGCTTTCTTCTCTCTGAGGGACAGATAGGTCAAATGCCACCTGCCTCAAAAGGTGAATCTTTTACTGTCTCCAATAATCAACTAGAACTGTTAAAAGCAGAGTAAAATTACTTAAAGTTTTATAGTGAGATAAAGATTCCAGTAGCACTGTTACCTGTAACCTGGATATATTTTATAAAAAATGTTTAAGAGCAATAACGGTTTATTTATCATGAAAGAGGATGTAAATGTGCTGAATTCATATTTATGCCTCTTAAAAAGTACCTCTCAGGGGCAGCAGAGCTGCCTGAGATTTTTAAACACGCCTGTTACAGAGCATCCTCATGCAAGTTTGCCAGATTTTTCTGACTCAGCTTTGGCTGGAGCTGTTCCTTTATTCCCAGAAGCCTTCCAGCTTACTATAAAATACGTGCTTGTTTATTGCTTATGACAAGCTGAAAGTTTGCAGCAAGGAGTGGTATGAGAGGCAGCAATCCTAAACATCTGACTGCAGCAAAGCAGGCTGTGGTGGCCTTGCACCAATGCATTTGTCTTTTTTTTCTTTTATTTTTAGCTTAGTTTCATAACTATTTCTTCTGAGTACAAAAAAAAAAAAATCACCTTGCTTTAAATCTCTGTCTTTAGTATCTTCTCTATCAGTTTTTAAACTCAGCAACTACAATTCTGGATAGTTGCTTCAAATTTCTGGAAAAACAGTAGTTAGCTGGAAGATGCAAACGATACTAATGTCTCCTTCAAAAGAATACCATCATGTGAGCACATCCTTGCTTATCAAGGAGCCTGCTCAGGAGACTGACCTCAAGACACTAAAGCCCAGAAAAATATATTGCATTAACTTTGCTGCTTACAGGAATCTGGTTTAAATGCACTCATACTTTCTCTTTCTTCACAGCCCAAACAACAGTTAAGAAACACAAGCCTCAGTATCTAGAGCACAGAAGAAAAAAACAGTGTTTGCCAAAAGCAAATTCAAACTTAACATTGTCCTTAGGTGATACATAGACCAACAGAACAATTCTGCCTTTCACAAACCTGCCAAAAAGTTGGTCTCTGCCTCCCTGCTCCCTCCTGCCAGTTGCTGTTTACCATGGCAAGGCTCCATTACCTACTCCATTCCGGGTCAGCATGGGCTCCTTTCCCCTCTCCATCTCTCCCTCAGGAAGCATCATGGTAAACTGGGTGAAAACCTGGGACAGTATCTTTAAGACAGCTGAAGTTCTCCGATTGAACTCTGGGCTAGTGAAAATTCTCCCATTCCCTTTTTCTTCATGTTCTAAGTAGAAGTTAGCGTTAAACAGCAACCTTTGAAGCAAATCTTCACTGTCAATATTTGTGCATTGGGTTGACCAATACCCCTACCAAATTACAAGCACACTTAAGGGAAGAGAAGCTTTGTTGTCTCTCATTCATTTGCTCTGGACTACATTTGAGACAAGATTCTCTCTAGCAAATCTTTCCATCTCTAATGTTTTGCTGCTCCTAGAAGTGCACTAGAAGTGCCAGGGAAATCAAGGACCAGTCAAACTCACAGAAAGCTACAAAATAAATCAGAGATGTACAGAAACCAGCAGATGGAGACTAACTTGTCTAGCATCAAGCCACGGCTGCAGCAGCCCAAGGGAGGGGATGGAAGGGGATTAAAGGCAGCGTGCAACAGCTCCTTCAGACTGCCAGATAGAGGCTTGGAGAATGTCACACTTACTGCATAACAGAATCAGCTTGACAGCTCACATAACTTATTTTATAGAGATAGCTTGCTTACGAGTCAAAAATCAGCAGGAAAGCGAGCTGGAAGGAATAATAAAGCAGACACAAAATGCTGAATATCTCCATGCTTGAAAGCTAGTCAGAGTCACTTCCTCTGCCTTTCAGCCGTGCTGCAGTCCAGTTTGAAACGGGTCTGAGTTTGAAAAAAATGAAAGTCAGGCTCTTTGGCATGTGGCATCTGATTTCTCTCCCTGGTACAGCCAGCTTCCATCACACATGAAGAAAAATACACATAGTAAAACCAAAAGTAAGGTATATTGCAAGAGATATAACTACCACGTTGCTTTTTTGCATCAGAACAGCCAAGGCAAACATCACCATATACTTCTGGCTTTCTGAGTAAGAAGGTACACAAATGGACTCAACTGAACCTAAACCCTCTGATGGCCCTAAGTACCCAAGAGTACTTGCAGCATTTTAGAAAAAATACATCTTCTGCTGGGTCCCTACTTAGAGGCTCAAGATTTTTCTGGGAATCAAAAAGAAAAGTTCCTAATACTTTACTTGGAAACAACAAAAACTGAGAAACATCTGCTCTTGAAGACACACATTTAACCGTGGCAGAAATGAATGTGTGTGTGATAAACTCTTCATTTCTCCCCTCAAAAACAATTAACAAAGTTTTTTTCCATAAGCATCCCATGTTAACACAACTGAATTCAAAGCAATGCTTTCTCCCTGCTAACTGGAAGATAAGCCCATAGTTTTCAGATAAGTAATTAGAAGTGAGATGACAAAGAAACACATTAAGATCCCTTAATTCACATTGAGTAACAGTAACAAAGGTTTCTACTCTTAGTCATGGGAATTAGAGTTTTGGGAGATCATAATTGCACATGTGGAAACTGGGACAGCTTATTAACAGAGATAGTTTTCTTACATAATAATAACTTTTTATTATTATTATTGTTTTAAATCCCCACTCTAAGGTGCTGTGCTCGGAAAATTTTCCTATATTTACACCCTTACAATTTGGCAAGACCTCTGTAAAGCTGTCAGAGTTGATACACAAAGCACACACACAAACCAAACCCTGTTACATTCTTCACACACAGGCGAAAAGAAAGTATAAGCATCAAGCTGGATTATTTTCACCTAAACAATTTTTCCTTTCCAACAGTAAGTTTGCTGACCTATGGTTCCATGCTGATCTTACAAGAATGCCAACATCTCTTTCCTCTAAGACAGCCACATCTTTTAGTTTTTAAAACAATGATATCCAACACAGTCAGTAGAAATCCTCTTACCAAACTTTAGCTGGCTAAAGCTGGCTTTCAATTTTAAACTGTCTGAGCTCCCTCTGTAGTCGGCAAAGAGCAGTAGCCAATCTTGGCATGGGCTGAATAAATCATCTTTTGGGATACTTACATAGGAAGCCTGGATTCCTAATGGCTTAGATGCCTAACTTTTAGATAAATATTAATGTAAGTCAATACATACATATTACAGAAATTTATAGAGCATGTGGTAAGTTATCTTGTCTTGGTTTCTGATCTTTTGCTCCCTCTCCCTGCCTCTTCCCCACCCCATCTCTAACTTCCTCAGCTATTTTTAGGTTTCACTTCTCATCCACTTTCTTTGCAGCTCTTGCTTTCATATTCAATTTCTGGTCCTTCCTGTTCAAGATCTCCTTTGCTATCTCCCTTCCTTTTAGAATCACCAAGTAAAAATCCATGCATTCCCTGCCTCCTACTTCAGAGTCCCTCCTAATCTACCTTCTTCTTTTATTCCACTCTCCCAGTCATAGGAGGTTTAGGGTCAAGACAGCCATGAAGCAGCAGCTTTGTTACGCAGATGGGGTAGGAAGAAAGCAAAGGGAACAGTACTATCTATTATAGATCTGTTTCTCCTTCTGCTGAGAGCCAAAGAGACTCGGGACTGAGCCTGCTTTCACAGCTACCAACCAGTAATTCAATCAGTAAAATCTCTTGCTTGACAAAGCAGTGATCCTTCACCAAATCTAATATAGGTGCAATTAAAGAAGGCCCATGACTGAGCATGTGTTAAGTTGGTTCTCTAATTCCTGATGAAAAAAAGATCCTGAGTAAACATAAAACATCTGCTTCTCTGGCATCTTTAGATGTATAAACTTTGTTTATGTAAATCTGGCATGGCTGGGTGGACCAGCAAGCAAAATTGTGTGTTTCAGAAGGGCATCAGATATCAGCTTGCAGGCAGATCAGGAAATCTGGAATAGGATACTCTTCCTGTAGTAACTCGCTGAGTACAATTACAACAACAGCTGAAAAGGAAGGAAATTATTAAAGATTTATTTTTTTTTTCCACAAAAAATTCAAGTCTGCTCAAGCAGGATGCAATTTTAAAGTAAAAAACAAAAATAAAAACAAAACGAAGTTACAATAAAAATTGGAAATTAGAAACAGAACAGAATTTCTTTATTCCTTCTAATTTATGAATATGTTATAATTCAAGGTCCTTTTTTTTCCCCTTGATACAAATTAAATTCTTAAAACAGCAACAGCCAGCCTTTGGGTAAATGCTCACAGTTTCAGTGAAATGTTTCTCAGGATCTCCAGAATCAGTTTCAAACGGTGATCTTCTGACTTCCCACAGCAACTCACTTGTGTATCATAACAAGCAATCCCATAGCAAACAGCTTGTGCATTGCCGCGACAGGAGAAAGGCTGGACGGGAGGAAGGTGATGGCAACAAGACTCATTTTCTCAGACAAAACTGTCATGGCCAGGTCTTAGACCAAATCAAAGCGTCCAGAAGATTTTTATATTTGTTTCCATGGCTATTTCCCTTGACCTGTCACTGCCACAGGGTTTGGTTAAAGCAGACCACATCACATACAAATGCGGGGGAACATTTCACTTCAGTCTCCCTATACCAGTGAAACTCTGATGTCTCCTTTTCTTCTTTTGGTAATTAGCCTTCATTACAACAGATTAATCGCGAGATGAAGTGTTGGAAAACATACTGCTGAACTTCTCTTAGGATTCATTTGCCTTCATCCACTTCTCCAGGAGCCAGGGTTTCTCAGACCCATTTGTGCTGTTTCCACCTGCCACTTCCTAGTATGACTAGAAGGATGGCCAACACAAACACTGAGAGAGTCAGAACAGGGTTCTCCTGCAGTTTCATTGAAGAATAAAATATTAAATCTAACATCCTGATGCTGGATGTTGATGCTCTTTCTGACTTTTAAGTCTGATTTTCAGTGTAGACATATCCCGCACTATTTGGGATATACTCCAGAAAACAAATAGCTAAGCTAACTCTAGGACACATGTAAGGAAGCATGTAAGCTCAATGCAAACATCTCCCTTTCCCACTGAGTGGTAAAGCTACTGAAGCCATGAACCATCACAATGTTTTCATTTACTTAGGTTTACAGAAAAGGAAAAAAAAAAACTCAGGAAAAAAGCCAGTAACCCATCTTATTAACAAAGCAGTAACACTTTACCAGACCTCGTCTCCCAAGTAATTTGATTTTTATATCCATTAAGAACTTATCTTCAGTGGAAGAAGGATGAAGTACGTGGTGGCTATGTGTCTTGCTGACAACCTGAACATCTCTGCAGCTCCTACACTCTGTCAGCTCAATATTTAGTCTACAAGAGCATACGTGGAAAATAGCTTACACAGAGCAGGCAACAGTCACTTGGAGGGTGAAAATGTGCAACCTTTAAAAAGTACTAAAATTATTTATTTTCTTTTTTCCAGCTTTTTTGTTTGTTTGTTTGTTTTCTTCTTAAAATGCAGCTTACAGCAAATATCCCCTTCAAATAAGAAAAAAGTATTAATATTTGGATCAAGTGAGATTTAAGTATAAATTCCTCTGCATTCCGGAATCCAATGATACTGTCCTTTGAGCTGAGGGGAAAAGGAGTGGAGTAGGGGTGAGAAAGCACCTTATCTACTGAGGGCAGTCAGATTCCGTAGTATTTAGGAGAATGTAATTCATGGGTCAATGTCCAGCTTTTAAGTTTTTTTAAATCTGCAAGTACTTTCAAAAGAATGCGTTCAATGCACTCTGATTTTCAGAGTTTAAGGTCACAATATGAAAGTAATTAGGAGGGTAAGTCTTCCAGTGACAGCAGTAATATTTTTCAGCTTTCTATTTTTAGGATTTCTTGGCAAGGTTCCCTCTCTAATCCTGGCTTGCAGTTCCTGAATAATGGTCCAGACTGCCAACAGGATTTTAGAGGAGGAATGCCTCGTGGCAATTTTTTTCAGACTTATTACAGAAAGGGCAAAATGTGATTCTCTCCCCATCTTTAGTCAAAAATGGAGGTTCAAAGAATTTGCAAGAATCCAGCACCAGCAGCCCATTCCTCTGCGTTAAATCCCTGTGAACTGATGCTAATTCAAGTTGGGATCTCAGCTTCTTATCACAAACTCCCAATCCAAATCTTTCTTCTCAGCAAACATAGACAGAAAATGCATTTCTCATATTTGCCTTGTTGGTGTTTTACAGGTATAAGCCAGGTTTTAGTTTGCAGTCACATCCAAAATACAAGTGGTGAAGGCAATAATTCAATTAAGCACACCTTTAGCTTTATAAAATTATGATGATAATTGATCAAAACACTGAATATAGCACTGAAATGCAAATGTGGGAGCGTTAAGAACCATTCTTACTATTTATTTATTCCTTGCTTTTCTTTTTGGGAAAAAGTATAATACATAAGTTTCTTACGAAAAAGTATACAGTATGTGGAAGCAACAGAGAGAATATGAATATTTACAGGAAAATCATTAAATCCACAGTGTATTTCATAACAGCTACCTCTTTAAAGTATTTTGTGTACACTCCTGTAGCAAGGTTAATGATTCTCATGCTGTTTTCTCATTCTCACCACATTTTGGCAAAAAGTTAAGATTTTATTTTTAACTCTTGTGAGCCAGTCCTTTGCAGCTAACTTTATCTAAACTGGAATTAAAAGAAGTTTAAAACAATTTAAACCAAAAATACTGCTCTCTGGTTGAGTTCCACATAATTTCATCTTTCCATCTAATGCCCTCCATCATTACTGAAACCAGTTCAGGGTTGCTAAGTTTTTTAATGGCATTCCAATGCTGTCACACTGACAACTTCAACAGAGCTGCAAAATCTAAGAATAAGCAAGCACTGCTGAAATCTCAGAGTTGCCTGAGGCTCAGCTTCTACCTTTCTAGAACAGCCTCTGCCCCCCAAGATGGGGTCCATCCACAATGAAACCAAACATTTGGTTCTGGTCAATTAATTCTACATTTTATAATGAACATTTAACATCAATAGCCTTTTAAGATGGACTGCAAATGAGAAATAAGATGAATAAAGAAAACCTCTTTTTGCTGTAAATACCATATTCTTCCATTTCTCCTTTCATGGATGCTCAGTGAATTCATTGATCTCAGCTGCTACATTAAAAACACACTCCTTTTTCTGTGGGGAAAACAGCAGTGTCATGGTTTGATGACACAGAGCCTGCCCCACCACTCTTTTTGAGAGTTCTATCAATGTTCCTTTTGTATAGACCCTCACATCTTGAGAGTCTTCATGCTACATGTGTAAACACATTTCTAAGTAGGAATTCCTTCCAAATGATGGCTGAGGAGAGCCCATGTCATACTGTTCTGACACGGGTCCACAGTGAAGACCATGACAGGTTTTGCCCTCAGATCATTGGTTTTGAAACACCGAGACCTAACAACCACAAACCCTAAAACCCTGCAATTTTTGTTCACTTTCAGCCAACAGATTCTCTTCTTTCCCCAGGTGGGGAGAAGCGCAACTTTAGATGCAACTAAAACTACCCAGAAGTCAATGGGAAATAAGTTAGGACTGACTCAGGGAAAAGCTCTGGGTCAGGTATCTCCTAAGCAGTTAACAGAAGACATGCTTTTGTGTCAGAGTAACCGTGAATCTCAGCTCCCTTCTACTTTAGCAAGTTACAACCACAGAACTTCAGGCAACAGGTCAGCCACCAGACCTCCTTCTGCATGACTTAGCTCTCCTCCAGTTAGCACTGCCACCGCTGCCATGGCAGTGTGAAGTGCCATACTCACAATATCTATTTTAATGTGAATATAGTTCTTTTTACAGCTTCCATCCAACAAACTCATGCACAAAGTAGCCTTTTCCCCTGCTCAAGCACAAAGGCAAGAAAAAAAATGGTTCCAAATACCTTAAAGACAGGCTAAAAATACAACGCTTTGTTTAACTGCCCAAAGTTACAGCTGTATGAAATCCAGCTCAAAATCCCCAGACTGAACACACTCATCTTCTGTATCACCTTTCTTTCTCTCTCACACACGCATGTGTGCACTCACACACCCACGCTGAGGTCCTGGTGCCACTGTGCACACACGTAAATGAAGCTCTTGGACCACTGCATTCAGGATCACAACGTGATCAGCCCATCACTGAAGCAACACACTGAACACACGCACTGAAAACCCATGAAATGAAGTTGCAGTAAATCTACAGAGAGCCTTCATAAATCATATGGGGAGCTTTAAAGGACAAAGACCCAAATGGTTTTAATTTCCCTCTAAGTGATAGCCACAGTTAATACCAGATTTGGCAGGAAGCAGGCATTCCATGCCCTTTGGGCTTACAGGGACATGAAAAAGAGTTTACGTTTGACATTTGCTTTAAAAACATAATGAAAACCTTTTGCTCTTTCAAGTCCCAAACTTGCATTAGTTTCTGAGAGTCTATTACTTTAAAAAAGCATTTGTTGGCTCTGATTGTTTGGATAACTGACAAAAAAAGCATTAGGAGTAGGATCTTCATTAGTGTTCTGTAGCTGGATGACAGGGAACAGGAAGCAACAGAAACAAGATGCTGAACAGCACATTCACTCTCTGCCCCTCTCACAACTGTTTTTGATAAATAAGAAGTGGCTTATGACACCAAGCTCTGATTCATCACTGGCAGCTATCCATCAATTAACAGAAAGGAAAGAACATGTAGCATTTCCACATATTGCCCCAATTCTCTCCATGTGTTTTCTCCCTGAATGTCACAGACAGCCATCTCCCTGGCAGCACAGCCAAACAGCATGGGAAGTGTTGGTAACTGTGGATATACAAAAGCAACAGCCTGTTTTCCATCAGCTGTGCTCTGCATTCCTGCCGGACGTGTGATGGAGGACTGACGCCTCCAGTGTTGGATGCATTTGAGGTAAATCACAGTGGGGAAGGTTTGTCAATGACAGTCTTCTCTGGGCAGAAGGTACAAAAGGGCCAGTTGTGAGAACAGAAAGCAGTAGCCCCACAGCCAAAACATAAACAACCTGCTTCCTCCATCCAGAAATCTATATGGGAACCAAAAAGATGCATCGTGCCCTATGTGCCACAGCTCCTGAAAAACTGACTGACTTCACACCATGTATAAAGCAGCATATATAAAGGCATAATTCAGCCCTTAAAAATAATGATGTAAGGGGAGGAATAGCTCTGTGGTGTGCCCTAGATCCATCAGAGTCATGGCTTTTTGCTTTATGTTGTCGTGTGGTTTAGCCACGTGGTCAATTACATTCTGGGTTTCACAAGTGACCTGAGATGCACATAACAACCACTGTGGGCATGTGGATACATTCACACACGTACTCTCACATGTACACATGCAGATTATGTGCTGTGTTTTGTAAAAATATGTGTATTGGGGTTTTTTTAAACCTAAACTTATTATACATAAACAACTAAGCATGTTAAAGTATGAAATATCAGGGCTAATCAAGCAAAAATGTATGCCAGGATGCATCACAGATACAGTTTCACACTCAAGCATCCTGTGATCTATGCACCCACAAAAGGGGAACACAAGGAGGGCACCTGAGAGGATTCAACAAAGCAAAAGAAAATTTCAAGTAGTTATCTCTTCAGGAGAAAGCATAATGGTAACTGGTTTATGTTTGGAGAGGAGGGGGAAATTTATCATCACCAGCACCATACATGGTCACTAGCAGATTAAAAATTCCTAAAATTTAATTCCATAAATATGTAAGTCACCTTTAAAATTCATTTTCAATTTCTAGAGATGTCAAGACCATGTGAGACTAAGTATTTTATTGTGTGGGAACAGGCTTTTAACAATGCTTAATGTTCAAGTGCTCTGTTTAACAAAGAACCCTGATCCAGGAGCTAAGCACATGTTCAGCCATGGCAGACTCATGATTCCTCAACCTCTTACACAAATAGAGCAGAGTGGAAGAGGAAGGAAAATGCTGCTAACATTTTACTTTTGATGAGAGACACCAGGCATCACCGTTACTCAAGCAGTTACTAAAATCAGCAGGAGCTCACTCTGACATTGGAGGGCCATGGGATCTGCATCAGCTCTGAGGGCAGGGGAAGGACCAGCTGGCACGAAGGACAAATAGGAAAAGGAGCATGACTCTCATTCCATGCATCATAAAAGAACTCTCATGTTTCGAATATCAATTTTGATCATTTTATCATTGGTTTGGATAATTAAACGTGTATCAGTGATGGAACTGTGATCTGAATAGTCTGTGCAAAGAAACAGCTTTATGAAATGGTGAGATGACTGAGACTATATGGAACCTACTTGCTTTTGACCAGCTAGACTTGAAGCAGATTGTTTCTGCTTGTATTCAACACATTCATTTCTCCCTCACTGCTCCCTCAGACTTTCAGTCTACCGTTTTTTGAATAACCAAAGGCTGTTCAAGATCAGGAAACTTCCCAATTTAGATTAAAAGAAAAAAAAAAAAAAAAAAAAAAACCAAAAACAAATCTTCTTTTAGACTAATAAAATTCAACATTCATATTCTGTGGAAAGAAATTACAAAGCAAGAGCAATGCTCAAAGTAACCCACAAACTCTAAAAAAAATTGTTTCCTATAGTAGGTTCCATGGGAAAGTTACAGGACATCACTTGAGGGCAGTAACTGAGCCATTTGGGGAACTTTCTTTTTCCTACTACTCATTTAATACACTTCTGGAAGGAAAAAGCAGTTTAAATCCTTCTTTGCTTATCAGTTTCTCTAAGAAATTACTTCTGTTAAGTTTTGAAGAAGCTGCATTTATTTTTCTAAAAAAAAATCTTTACTTTCCTCTGCTGAAAACCACTATAAAACTGAATAATAAACTAATAACTGAAAATTATCCAGCCCATTTTCCACATGACGTACCCCAGCTGTCAGGCAGAAGGCAGGACACTGAAGCAAAAATGTAATTCTTTCCAGTAACAGCCATTATATTCCAGTGTATTTCACTTGCCTGTGACCACTTGGAAACCTGACTAATAGAGCAGCTTGACAGTTCTGAAAAGCTTTTTGCTTGATCATTAAAAATATGACAGACAACTTACACTTCAAGAAGGATTCTTGTTGTTTTACCCCGATTTTTCTGTTGCATAACACAACACGAGGAAACAATGCTAAAGACTTCTGAGCTCATGGGCTTTTTTGGGACAATTCTATTTGCTTTGTATTCAATCCAAAAGCCCTTTAAAAATCTTTCTTCCTGGAGGAACTACTTTTCTTGCTATTCTTTCCATCTGTACAAATAAGGCATCAGTAGCAGACGGCCGAGTATTCCTAGAGGGGGATTATGGACTGCATAATATTGGTGACTGATGTGGAGATATTGGATATCTGATGCTGAACAGCATCCTCACATTTGCATATTTTCATGCAGCCAGAGGTACTAAGGTATAATACTTCTTCTACTTTACAGAGAAGACATTATAGAGATGCATTTCAACTGACCCTTTTCCTGGATTGGCTCAAGTAAAAACTCATTAATTAAAAAGCAATATGCTTCAGTGGAAAAGCATTACACTGAGGATCATGAAACCTGCAGTCTTTTGTGTATTTGCTGAGCAGCTCTGAAAAAAGGTAATTTACTGTATATTGCACTTTGGTTTTCACTATTGCTTTTTTGCTTGCTGATACAAACCAGCAGGATTCATACACCTTTTGTCTTTTTCAAAAGAATATCAGCAATGCAAAACACAGGTGTTTTTTATCATAAAATGTTATGAGCTGTAAGTTTAGTCCTTGACCTGAAATTATCAGAAACTACATGCGAACAAGTTCATATCTCCCACATTGGACTTCTAAGAAGATAAAAAAAAACTACAACCCAAGAATTGCTTTTCTAAGAAGTCTGACCTCACTAAAGATTGTTCAGAGACTCTGAATATTATACACAAAGAAAAAGAAATTTAAATACATGGTTAAAAAGAAAACATTAAGACAATGAGTTTCCAGGTAACGCTGGGATCTGCTCAGGAAGGATTGCCTACAGAAACTGAGCCAGGGCTGGTGCTTGCATTATGTCCTGACTCCAGTCCAGGCTGAACAGGGAATTCCACAGTCACTGTCACAGCAGCCCCTAACAGAAAGCTGATAAACCACCTGAGGACAAGGCCTAACCAAAAAACATAACTACAAGCCTGTGGCATTAGTGATGATTTTTAAGCTAGCTTAATTCCATTTATTCCAAGAGAAACATACTTTTCTAGGGTATTCATTCTAGAAAAATCTACCTCTTGTAAATGCAACGTAAACCAACCCCCTCACTCTTCACAATACCTTCCTAGAGCCAAAGTTCTGTTATTTTGCCCTAAACTTTGTGCTAAGACCTTCTGGCACAATCTGAGGCAGGATGCCTTATATTACAATTACTTCAACCACCCAGTGGTATAAATTCACATGGTCTAGTGTAAAATTATGTATCTTCCTGCTGGAAGAGAAAGATCAATAGAAATTCAACAATATAGAAGCTGCTGCTTGTTATCTCCTTTTCTACGTTCCAGATGTGAAATAAAGCCACTGATGTTAATACATCCTGCCCACATGTTTTCTGTTCCATAATAGCAGCATAAATTGGAGCCTATATCAGCTTCATAAGCTACTCCATCATTTCAACTCATTTTATAACCAATATTTCGAGAATTACTGGCCCAGCTTCCCCTATCACTCATACTAACTTAAAACTGATGAAATGCAATTGGTTTCAGAGAAGAAACTCTTAATTTATACTAATATATAATAAGAGAAAAATGTAGACCATCAATTTAATGGAACTTGGTATGAGGGTGGTAAAGCTCTGCTTAGCCCCAGCAGTCACTGCAGACATAATTCTTTATCTTGTTGCTTGGTATTACCCTCTCTCTGTCTTTTTGTGTCACAGAAAGAGGAATTTGACGTAATTTAGCTTGTTCTCTCGCTCCTGGGTTCCACAGTCAGGTTCACTTGACCCTTCAAGTTATCTTAACAAGGAAAGGAAGAATCAAGAACAAACCTAAAAGTAAAATCTAGCTTAAAAGGAGTTACTGTTAAGCAATATTACTAACATTAATTAGTTGGAGAGCCCTCTGAGCACCAGAGTCTCAATTAGCAGGCACAAAGAAAAGCAGAACCAAAATGTAGTGAGGCAAAACTGTCAGAGTGAACAGGTACCACAGCAGTGTGACTGCTTCTGATCGACAGGGTTACCCATCCCTAACTAAATCCTAGTTATAATAAGTTATAGCACGTAAAAGAGAACAAGGCATGGCTTTTTCTCCCAGAGAGTGGAATGTTTTCTTAGTGTGTTTCAAGAGCATCCCACAAAATTGGGGTCCTGGTGCTAGCCAAGTCACTGTGCAATGACCAATTCGTAATCTTCCCTCTACTAAAGCATGATCTGTTAAGATTCTGAAACTGGACTCATGCTTCTGGAGCTAAGAGTTACTAGAAATCTGATATTTATCAAAAAACAGTCCATTATCATATTTTTTCTTTATATTGTAACATTATGATTTTCAGGTTTAACATCGTGCCTAAGGTCACAAGCTAATGGTTCTTTGGCCACTGGAGACTACTGAATACACTTTTAAATGGAATAAGACTCCTTCTTCTAATGCTGAGAAAAGGTAAAATTCCAGCCATTTTAATGAGTGGCTTGTCCACAACTGAGTGCTGGCCATCTTACAACACAGAGGAAAGCAATTTTGGCAGAAAAGCATACACTCCGATATTTTCTTGGCAGAAAAAGGGTTATTCGATGCTGCTTGGTTTGAAATATTAGACACATGGGGGTGATGGAGATGGTTTCACAGAGAGTGCACAGAGAATGGTCAAAAGGAGACTGAAAACAGTAAAAATTATCTAATGCACATATTCACAGTTTACACCTTGTGTGGTATATTATTCACTGATTTCTGGAAAACTAATCCTGAAAGATTTCAACAGAAATGGTGTTTTCAGAAGGGATTTGAAGTTGAAGGGGTGGCTCAGTTGAGCATGCAGGCAGGAGAGGGAGATTGCTACGACGGGCCAAACAGGGTCAGCAAAAACATTTAAACATATGCTTGAAATTAATTAAAAGCTGTTGTTGAATAAAGCTTTCAGAGGTAACCCAGAAGGAAAGCGCATGAAACTTCAAAGGTCCAGAGGTTTGCTTAACAAACCAGAAATAGAGATGCTTGAATGAGCCTCTGGAATGAGTTGTGTGGCTCCGAGACTCTTGGCTAATGCTCTAGAGAGGTGTCTGGTACTTCTTATTCGCAGCTGTGCCGAGAGGCTGCGATTTTGGCAGCTCCTCTGTTTTCACACACAGTCATAAAGTCAAAGGGAACCCATCGCTGCCACCAAAAACCAGAATTATTTATAGTCGATCAAACTTTCACGCCAGCAAAAAGTCGGCGTGCACACTTCAGGGTTACCAACCCATCCCCGCTTTTGGACATTCCCATAACTGCCACAAAGAGCAAGTGGGGTGCCCATTCAAAGGGAATATTTACACCAGCAGGAAGGTGAGCACATACTCTGGCATGTGCCCACTGCGGCTGGTCTCACAGGGGAGCAGCAGGCTGCGGACCCCGCTCCGCGGACTCAGGACCCCCGGCGGAGGCGGCGCAGCGGGCAGAGCCAGCTGCCTTCTGGGCGTGCTGGGGGCAAGGGGAGCCCTAAGAGAGAGGGGAGCCCTAAGAGAGAGGGGACCACCGGGAGCGAGGGAAGCACCGGGAGCGAGGGGAGCCCTAAGAGAGAGGGGAGCCCTAAGAGAGAGGGGAGCGCTTGGGGGGCGAGGGGAGCACCAGGAGCGAGGGGAGCA
>VXBW01003991.1:177299-253583 GCA_013400375.1 Thinocorus orbignyianus
AAGAAAGGGGGGGGAGCGCTAAGAGAGGGGGGAGCGCTGGGGGCGAGGGGAGCCCTAAGAGAGAGGGGAGCGCCGGACTGCTCCTGGCTCTGCCTGCGGCCGCAGGAGCCCCGAACCCCGCCGTGCCGCCCCCTCCAGCGCCCGGGGGAGCGGAGCACATGCCGAATAGTACCTGAATCACGGTCTCAGCCTCTTCTTGCGCCCAGCGGCGACGGGGCAGGGGTCGCGGCTCCCTCCCGCGGCACTCCAGGCTCGCCCGGCCGCCCATGGGGCACTCCCGGCCGCTCTTTGCCTCCAGCGCAGCCCCAGGGCTCTGCCCGCTGCTCACTCACTAGCCCCCCGCCCCTGCTGGGCTTCCCCAGCCAGCCTGAGCTCCCCTGGATGCTCTCAAACTCCTTCCCTCTCCGTTTTCTCTTTTGTTACCGAGCTGCCGAGCTGACCACACCGTGCCCCCTCCGGGGCCAGAAGGACAAATGAGAAAGCCGGCGCCGAAAGCTCTGTCTCCAGCCAGGCAAACTTAGCCTTCCGTGTCCTGGTGGGAGGGCTTTTGGATCACGGAGCGGTATGGATACAATGACAAGGAAAGTAGGAACTGGAAAACAAGTCTGCTTTTGTGCAGAAGTGAGCTTCCCCGCAGTCTGTCACTTAAAGCGAGCTGATAGGACCCCAGTAACTTGAGAGAGAAAAGTGGGTATTTAAAGCTGACACCAAGAATTACTTGGAAAACAGCTTCCAAGTATAGGAATGTCCTGCTTCTTTGTGTGATCTGCCTGCCTGTGTACGTTAATTAATTCCCTTTAATTTTTTCACAGAACTTATTTTCCCTGCCTGCAAAAGGCTGTGTACTACTAAGGGGCAGGAAGGATAACGATGGGATGGAAGCACGGTGCTGTAAACTTAGAGACCCAAGCTCTTTTAACTCTTTGCCAAAGACGTTCACTACCCCGTGCAATTTCAGTTTACAGAAATTTGCTGTGGTTGTGCATGTTTTAATTCTTAGATGTCCAGCTTTAGGAAAGGCACAGCTGCTTTAGCCACAAGTGCTCTTAACATGCCTAAAGCTTAACACCGGATAACTCTTGATGCTATAGTTATAGGTTGTGGGCAAAAACTTTAAGCTGTCTTCTCTTTGGGTTTCCAAGTTTCCTCCTTCGCAAAAATACCCCAAAACCCAACAAACAAACAAACAAACCAAAACATGGTATATATCAGTGCTTCTCTGCCTCTGACACATCCTGAGAAGTTGAAGACACAATCACACAATTACTTGACTGCCATGCTGTAAATGATGTCTGTAACCGAACAGCAAAGAGAGTTCATTACCTATTCCAAATATTTGAACATCAGTGTTCTAGCAGAGGCATCTTAAAACAGATTTGGAGAAAGTGAGCTGGTCAGTTTTGTTTTTCTTAAAGGAACAGAAGAGATGGATAATGAGTTCTGAATATCTGTGTTGTGATAACATGAGGTTGGAACTCAAGGATCTTTAAGGTCCCTTCCAACTTTAACCATTCCATGATTCTATGATTTAGGTCATAACAATATGTCTTTTATACAACTAAAAAGGAAAATTAATTAATTTGGTTTTAACACTATAATTATTTGTTTGTACAATTTGGATGTTCTGGCACCTGCATGCAAAAATATTCAGGGGTTATTTATTCATAATTAGAAGGAAATTTTATCTGTGGGTTCCACAAGGTGGTGACCGTATCCTTGACAAGTCCAGCACTCTCAGCTGCCATTAACTGGTAATTCAGGGAAGTCATTACCACCAACCCCATCCACATTGTAGGGTGTGGGTTGTGTTTTTGTATAGGGTTGGACTCGGTGATCTCAGAGGTCCTTTTCAACTGTGACAATTCTGTGATTCTGTAGTGAAATGAGCGTCTCTTTAAAGAAAGTAGTAGATGTGGGTTTTTTTCTTTATAGGAGGGGCACACAAGCATTAATAACCCATCATTTTTTAAGTAAATGGGAATGGAAGTTTTCTTAAGTATTTGGTCCCCCTCCTAGTTCCTCCACCATTGTCAGCAGTTAAAAAAGATGGATTTCAGCCTTGTCACTAGCAAAACCAGAGGGAAGCTGGGAGTACCAAGGAGTGTGGGGAAAGAAATAACAAAAAACACACAGATACGTAGCTATTTCAAATTAACTAACTGTGGTTAAGACATCAATCACTTCCTAGAAAACAATGACCCCAGCCCAAGGCAAAGCCAGGCATATTAAGATCAAGTCTGCCATTAACTCTCCAGGAAATGCACTGGAGTCATTAATGAAATTATAGCCAGTTACTTGGTGGGAGAGGGATTAGTCAGGAAAGAGGAATGTTTTCCTTGCAGTGCCATGATTTTCACTTAGGGGCACAAAAATTACACTAATTTCACAACCCTGCATCTGTGTTGTAATATCTACAGAGAAATAATTAATTGCACAGAATTATTTGATTGTGATCCTTTCAAAAGCTCAGTAAGTTTTTAGCACTGCTGCAGTGGAAACAGCAGCTCCTGAGCAGCTCCTAAACTTTGCACATATTGCCAGGGTTGTGCAATTCTGAGCCTTCTGTTCTTCAAATATTTAGCTGCCCTCTGTATTGTACAGTTCTGTTATTCCAGTATATGGCTGCCAAAAGACTCCCATTAGCCTTAGCACTATATGTTACCAGGCTGGTTTTTATTATTCAGATTATTTGGACAAAACAAAAATTATGTTTTTAGGACAAAGGTGGCAGCCAGTTCATCCTTCTTGGGCTGACAAAAAATAATTATTAAATAGGATGGACCAATCTATGCCAGTTTTGAACAGAGCTCAATCAACAGTGTTTTGTGAGAGCAATAATACATTGCATTTAATGCATAGTGCTTGAAATGGCACAATCTAAGAAGAAGAAACTAAATATTCCTCTTCTGGAGGAGGTGAAATGGTAACTGAGCTATGCAGAGCAGTACCTAGACCCTCTGACACCAGGAGAATAACAGAGTGATTCATTGGTGTCAGTCACAAGCCTCATCTGGTAACTATGCAAGACCAGTATTGCTGTTAGTAGTTTTTTCAAAATACTGTTTTTTTCCTGAGAAGGAACATAAACATGCAGAGCCGAGGGAAAATTAGGTTTATCAAGCTTAATATTTCCTGAGTGGATTCCAGACTCAGTATAATAAGCATTAAATACTAACTTACCAGAGAATCACAGGGTGGTTGAGATTGGAAAGAACCTCTGGAGGTCATGTGGTCCAACATCCTTCATCAACCAGGGCCACCTAGCACTGATGCCAGTGCTCACTCATCCTCACAGTAAAAAAATGTCTCCTGATGTTAAGAGGGAAGTTCCTGTGTTTCAGTTTGTGCCTCTGGTCCTGTCAGTGGTCACCATGGAAAAGATCCTGGCACTGTCCTCTTTGCACCCTCCCTTCTGGTATTTATACACCTGGCTGAGATCCCCCTAAGCTTTTTTTTTCCCAGACTGAACAGTCCCAACTCTCTCAGCCTTTCCTCAATGCAGAGATTCTCTAGCCCCTTAATCCCTCAGAATTTGTGGGTTCTTCCCATCAGGGCCCCTGGATTTACCTCAACAGAAGTTACTATACATGACACTGGTACCAGAAAGATTTTATGCCAATAGCAGTAAAGATCTTTGCCACAGTGGAGCTGATACCCTGGCTATTCTAATCAGTTTCCAGATCTGAATACAGCATGAGTATGAGGGAGCTGGAATAAAATAAGCTTGAATCTCCTATTGACACACATTTAGGTTAACCATACATTACAGCCAGAAATGGAAAGTTCCCCAAGACAAGCATAGCTTCTTTACATTGTCAAAATTCCCCTAATTTCTCTGTTCCTCTAATAAATAACATTATTGAAATACTTACTTTTAAAACTGTTCAGAGCTTTGTTTAGAAAAAAACTGTGAACATAGGTCCCATCAAGAACGAAGAACTTAGTCTCCATGACCCACTTATCCAAGACCTGTAACTATCCTGAGTCACAACCTGAGACCAGCAAATGCAAATAAACTAATTGCTATGGATTGTTTTGGAGAAAGAACTGAACAAACTTCACATGCCAAAAAGAAACACTCTGGCCGTTCTCTTATCTGTATTCACTGCCTGCATTAGCCTCGCCTTTTGCTACCCCAAAAATAAAACCTAACCAAAAGAATTTTCCCCTCATAGGGGCCAGCATAAAAAGACTTCAGAAAAGATACCATTTATTGTGCTCTGTTATTCAGCTGCAGAAACACCCCTTTCATGCTCTGCCATCTGATTTTGGGGAAAACACTACTCTTTTACCCCAAGCCAAGAATGTGTTAGGTCGAGAAAGGACAGACAGATGTGGCAGACTCCAAACTTCACTATGTCTGGGAAGCATAATGAAAAGACATGTGTTTTATAATTCCACTATACCTGCCTGGAATGATTAGAAAGAAAAGGGAGTTATGCTAAACCATTTGAACTGCTCCCTGTATGGTTATGTCCTTAACTCTCCCACCCCAAATAAGCTAAGAGTACCATCTTTTATCCAAAGCTGCTTTACAGTGGAACTCACACTGCAGGAAGAAAAAGGCAAACCTCTGCCTAAGTGCAAATCTGAGTAAGAATTGTTCAGTTTCGTGTTTGTCTTAAAGTAGCTTAGCTATTCATGAAAAGTAAGAACACATGCTTAAGACTTACTTTGTTATAATGATGAAAATATTAGCCAAAAGCTCTAGTGGTACCTTTAAAAGAAAGGAAAGTTTAAAAAGCCCAAACAGGTTACATAACTGTGCTGGATTTCCAAGAAAAACACACAGCCATGCAACACACAGTTAATGTCTGCAAAACTCCAGATCCTTTCTTAAAATGCCTTCTGGGGCCAATTTGCTGTTTTCCAGACCCTTCCCCCCCTCCTATCCCCCTCACTTGCTAAAAACCAGCAGTGAAATACCAGGAAATGGTCCTCAGCTGCAGAAATGTTTTCGTTTGCCCGCTGTCGGAGCTTTTGGGCTGCTCCCCAGCCCCTCTGCCCCAGCCTGCTGGTGCTTTTGGCATTCCAGGGGCAAGCAGGTGACGTGGGCTTGCTTTCTGCCAGGCTTTTGTTACCCACAGCCAAACTCAGCTCTGCAGACTGCCTTCAGAGAAAAAAAACACCACACTGAAACAACACACGCAAAGAGCAGCTTTGTAGGACTGCAGACAGTTTATACAAGCTACTCCCCTCCAAGTATCCAATAAACTTTTCCCTTGCAAGGCTGTCTCCCTGCTCCTAAACATATCGTGAAAACCACCCTCCATCCGAAGGCATTTGCTTGCTTGCCCCAAAGGAACAAAGAAAAGCTGTGTTTGATATGTTTATGCTGTTATTTTTAAAGAAAGAATATTGGGTTCTACTCAAAGCTATTTAGCTTCTACAGGTTGTTGAACAGGAGATAAGGCAGGTCCAGAGCAGCACCACTAATCAGGTCTTGCAAAAGTATGAGAATAAATATACAGGAGGAGGAAGGAGAGAAAAGTGAGATTTCAAAGTAAAACAAAAGCAGCTTTCAATAGACAACGTGTGTGCGTTATACTCCAGGCCCTAAACTGCAAGCACTTCCATGTGTGTGTAATGCTGCTCTTGAAGTAGATTCCAGTGTGAGCAACCCTCATAATTTAATTTGTATGTATCTCTTTTGCAAAGCTGTGAGGCAGGCTCCTTGATGTGAGAGGCAGAAAGGCCACAAACAATGGAGTCTGATTAATTGTGAAGGGTGGAACCTTGGAAAGTCACTATTCCTCTGCTTTCAGTCACCTGGGACTCTAGCAGCAGGTTTGGTTTTGTTGCTCTTTTTTACCACCAATCCCGCCTCAAGAGCCACAACAAATCCTGGGGCCTTGGCCTCTCCACACTTTGCTGCCTTCAAGTGAATCCTGACTTGATGTCTTTACTTCTCCTTCACTTCCCTGGGAAGGGAGATGGAGGAAAGAGAGCCTGATCCATCCAAGACCAAAGGGTGTACACTCGTCACCTCGGTCAACTTGTTCTGGAGCCTTGAGCCACATGACACTCTACCTATGCAAACCAGCTGGCTTTTATGTGAATGTACATGTGATGGCTTGAAGGATGAAACTTCTGCCCCCACCAATTTTATCCTTGTATTTTCCAATCTCTGTCATTTTGCATCTAAGTCCCTTCAACTTACGCAAACCAATGTGTCTGTGCTGTCTGTTCCTATAATTCTGTGCTCCTGAATCTTCCCAGATCTCTTGCCTGCGAAATGCAAGGTCAAAAATCTTTCATTGTAGACAAAAACCATCAGAGTCAGCTGACATAAGGGCATCAAGATTGACTGTAGCAGGCTGGGTTAAAGATGAATGCACCAAGCTGAAAGCAGTGTATGTCTTTTAGCTGCTTCAACTTTAAAAGAATTCCTAGTGCTACTAATATGTTAGAAAACAAGTTTTGCAGAAAAATGAGGAAAACAAATGGGGATATCCTTCAAAGTCATACAGACAACCCCCCCACTATTCCCCCATAATGCTGCAAAAACCTCATAGCTGTTCTCATTGTGTAACTGCAGCCTGGGGCATTTACCTACCACTACTAAAGAAGCAATGCCAACATTTCTTTAGTTACTTTATCCCAACTATCCCGTTGCAATTTCTACAGCATATTCACATTTCCTTTTGATAAAAGTTAAGTGATTATTTCCTCTGCTTGGACACTGACAAGTAGGAAAATATTTAGGCTTTTTGCACATGCTAAATGTATATGAATCAGCCTATGTGAAGAATGAGGTTTCTGTCTCATGCACGCTATCCACAATTTATAAATTTGCCTTAATTCCAAATAAACCTCCCCAACCCTACCATGCTCAAATATCTACACACACACACACACACACACACAGACACACACAAAGTGCCATATTTTATAATATAAATCTTGGGTCTCAAAGTATGTTTTCTTCAGCAGAAACATATACAGTCTTCTGGTTTCATTTTTGAATTCCCAATGGTAAAATCAATGAAAGTGAAAAGTCTCTCCAAAAATAAGGAGTTAAAATGCTGAACTAAAAAATAAAAATCCAAAGCCAGAACTGCAGTTCCCAAATCAAAATTCCAAAGAAAATTACCTACTTCTATTAAATATTTAAAGTGTAACCATTTGTCAGCTCACAACAGGACTTTGTCAAAGTTTTACTTTCTAACTTCATACAGAATAGCTTATTGACTTAAAAATTTAAGAGTAAAAAGCCTGATTGTAAATCACTGATTGTAGGGAGACTAGGTTTTTGCAGCCAGACTGTATCTAGATCTAAAATAAAGAAATAATTAGGATATTTCAATATTTAGGGGGGTTGTCCAGCTGGTCTAAAACATAGAGACTGATTTTATTGAATACCACTGTGATCTGAGAAGTAGAGTTAGTTGCAAGTATCCATATAAATTCTTTAATTCATTTAATTTTATTCTGGGAAGCTTCATATTAGGGGTCCCATTCTGCATCCCTTGTTCCCCCAAAAACTCACTGAAATTTCCCTGCAATGCTGAATGACCAAATTCTCAGAATGTTTAGATATCTGGCTGAGTGCAAATAGCAAGAAACATATGGAAGTGAGTTCGTATTTCTTTCTTCAGTTGTCATCAGAGATAGATTGGGGTCAACCACCTAAGACTTATGTTCATTCCAATGGTTAATACAGACTATGTCTTTCCTGCGTGCCTGTATTTAAACAAAGCAAAAAGTATTAAAGAACGTACTAAGTCTGCAGAAAATAGCCTTGTTGCATCTCTTCTTACACTATCTTCTGAAAATGTCTTTGGAAAGTAGTAAAATAATTCTAGTACACAAAAAGATTAATTGTAAAAAATGAAAAAACCTATTTAAGTATTCTGTTTCTTTCCTTCTTTTCAAGAGTTGACCAATTCAGTTTTATCAGCAGCCATAAGCAGATACTCATAAAACTTGTACCGCTGAGGATGGCTTAGTCCTTATGGAAACTGGAACATGTGTTAAGATGTGTATTTTTAATCATCCTCAATTTTGCATTGAAGCTGTCTAGCCTTATTTCCTATTTTGTGCAGTTGGCATAACAATGCAGTAAATACACTTCAGTTGAAATCATCGGTGTTTCAACAATTTGAAAATTCCAAATGAAAAAATATACTCTGTAAAAAACTGTGTGTCTCAAGCGAGGTGGAGAGGGGGGGAGGAGAAGGAGGTTCAAAGGGTTTATTTTTTGCTAGTTTCTTATTCCTTAAGACCTCAGTCTTCCTACCATTAGGGTGTGTAAAATATGTGTGTGTATACATATGAACTAAAACTTCTGTGAATGCATCAGACAGAAGAGGATGCGATGCTAGTTAGTGTAATATTCAGAGGTGCAAAGAGGAATCTGGTTCACATGGTTCCATGCCTTCAGTGGCTGAAAAAACGTAGCTCCTGCTATTTTCTCTGTGTAGAGTTTACAGCCTGTGGGGGGCATGTGTATTTTGAAACACATCTGATGACAACGGAGGAGGAGAAGTCATTTTGCATGTCCCTAGTGAAGAAACGCATTTAAGCAAGAAGCAGAGTAAATTGATGCCAGTCATTAGGACAAATTTTCTACCAATAAGGATACTTTGGACTGGACTACATTGCCAGGGACAGGAAGTCTCTAGGAACACATCAGACCAACATCTGCCAGAAGCAGTACCCAGATACTCCTGCTTGGAGGCAGAGGCTGACCTACAGAGAGGAGTTTCATCTCTCCCACGTCATCTCCCATTGCAGATTGCACAAAATGCTGTTTGAGGGAATTCTAGAAGGATGGGAAGAGTATTCCCTTTCCACCTAATTAACCTTGTCTTTGTAAGGATAGCATGATCCAGTTCTCCCACTTAGGCCTGAACATAAAAGGACAGAGTTTTGTTCTCCGTAAAATATAAGCCAAAGATATGCATATAAAATGTTCAGTCTAACTGAACGTTAGTTAAGTCATTATGTCATTGAATCATAGAATCATAGAATGATCTAAGTTTAGCATTCACTGTGCTCTTCTCTCTTAGCAGCTTTAGAATCAGAAAAGAGATTTTTGGCACATCAGTTCAGAAGGTATGTTAATATAGTAGGATTAAACACTACATTAGTCATTTGAGGGCAACCCCAGGGGAAGAACTGTAAACACAACCAAAGGGCAGAGGAAGAGAACAGCCCAAAGGAAAAGAAAATAAGCTGTGCTGTGTTCCTTCCTTTCCACTTTGTTCTTAGATATGTGCAGTGTGTGCTGGAGAAGCAAGGGGTGACCTGTGGCCACCTGTGGAAAGCTACCACCATATCTGTGCAATAATAAAGGTTTTCTTGGAGCCTGGGTGATAGCAAATTTGGCTGATGCCTGTACCATAACACACATAACAATAAGCCCTTTCCTGCTGTTTCTTCAGCTGATGCAAAAGATCATTCCAGTGCAAAAGATACAAAGCAGACAGCAGAGGCTTAAAACCCATCTGCCAAGATCCAAGATACGTCTACACAAGACATGAAACCTTCTGGTTTATAAAAATGATGATGTCGTCTGGTCTTCTGTTGGAATGCAATTTCCAGTAGGTCACAGAAAGAATCTCATTTTGCAGATGCAGGGCCATACTGGATCTATCTTGCAATACTATCAGCAACAAAATTTACTTGCTGACATTTTTTTCTTCACAAAGAGCTAAAACGTATGGCTCTGTGCTCCAGACCACATGCATGCAGTACCATGACAGACATTCCCCTCCTTGCTCTTAGAACCAGAATGAGCAAAAACAGGTTATGAAGGATTCATGTGATAAACATGGCAATGATTTCAGAGAGGAACAAAAGTAGGAGATTATAAACATTCACAAAAGAATGATGCACTTTTGTAAGAATACCTTGGAACCCAATGAAAGAATCGGTGCTGTTTTGTTGGATTCTTGAGGGAAAACTAAAGCTGTCACTTTTCCCTTTGTAGTACACAAGAGCACAGACATCCCAAAGGCCTGAGTCGTAAGCATAAAAGTTTAATAATAAATGACATACTTGTGTTCATCTGTATAAATGCTTTGCAAGGTCAAATCTCGAAGGAAGCAAGTAGAGTATGTACTATAGTAGGCACATAAGAACAGTGGTTATCAAACTATGCAAAAATTCCTTGTTAGCTTTTAAATAACTTGTAGAGGGAGGGTTGAGACCAGAACAAACCCTTATGCTTATAAACAGCTGTTCTTAATTTGCAAGAAACTGGAAACAGTTTTTAATCTCCCAAGCAAAACAAGAAGTAATGAGAGTTCAAGTACTCAAAGCAATGTCTGTTCTTGCCTTTCTCCTCACATGTAGGTATTATTGCTCCTAAGTGAAACCATCAATCTTTTCTACCCTAAGTGAAAAATCCATGGAGTTCTCTAGCAGGGAGAAAAAGATCACTAAGCTCTGACACATTACCACCTGAATGGTAGACATGAACATCCTCCTGGGCATCCCCTGCACTCCAAGATGGGATTAGGTCTGGAATTTAGACAGAAGAGAATAAGGAGGGGGGAAGAAGGTGTCATTCCCCTTCTTCACCATACAACAGTTAAAGGTGGAAAAATACAGCATCCTATGGCTTGAATGGAAGTTAAAGGGCTGTGGTCATGGGGAACGGCTATTGGAGGCAGTGCTCTGTAGGGTAAGGAAGAAAGAAACAAAGTTCCCACAGGTTCTGTAGCTTATGAAAGGCAATAAGCCAGAACCCATTCCTCAGGATTCATTTTGCATACCAACTATGCAGAGCTACGTTCAGCATCAACCAAAGACATCTTGCTTTGATTTTTGTTACGCAAATTTTTCTCCTAAAAATGAAATTGGAATTTGTGCTTTCATAAGCACCGGAACGGGTTGCCCAGAGAAGTTGTGGAAGTGTTCAAGGCCAGGCTGGATGGGGCTTGGAGCAACCTGGGCTGGTGGGAGGTGTCCCTGCCCAGGGCAGGGGGGTTGGAACTGGATGATCTTTAAGGTCCCTTCCAACTCTGACCATTATATGATTCTCTAATTTTTCCACATGAAATGCCAGAAGCTGGTAGTACATACTATGCTTTTTGCTAGCAGAGATTCTGCTGTAAGAGGCTCTATTTGTGCAATCTTACTGTCATGCCTGCAAAAGTTGTGCTGTCAGGTTAACATGATTAAAGAGCATGAAGGTGGAATTTATTATTGTTAAGTTATAGATAATGCAAAACATATATAAGTACCTAAAAAGAATGACAATAAATCTGAAAATAGCAAAATTTGCTCAGGAGGCACTTTTCTCATAACCACACATTATCAGTCCTGTGCATTAAGATGATGTCCAAACAGCAAGTGAGGATGAAGGCTGCTAATGCCAGGCACTGGACAAACCCTGCAGAGTAGCTAGGCCACACAAATTTGCAATAAAAATACACAAAGAGAGTAGGCATGGGACAAAGGATGGTGTAATAAGGCATGGTTATGGGAGCTTCTGATTTATTTTCGTGGTTATTTAACATGAATTTAGTTAGTAGATTAAAGTTCAGTCAAAACGACTGCATAAGAAACCATGCGCTTTCCCATTATCATACCGAACCTAATTAACCACTACATTTATCAATCCACATTTATTTTCTATACTTGAAAAAATACATCCAAAATTGTTGCAAAATGTTGTTTGAAGAGCATTTAAAATATAAAAAAAACCATGTCAAAATTTGGCATATCAAACCTAACCATGTCATGTTGAAAAAACATACCTTTATACAGCTGGAAGCTTCACTTCATCTGGGTGCTGCTTTTTCTTTTCTTTTTCTTTTTTTGAGGGGGGTGTGATGGGAGTAAGGCAAGTCTGCATTTATAAAGAGATCCCCATTGAGTCCTCTTTGATGAAAAAACTGCTAAGCACATAGGATTGACCTCAACCCATCAATCAGATCATGGATGTTAAACAGAACCGGGCCCAGCGCTGAGCCCTGGGTGACACCACTTGTGATCAGCCACCAGCTGGATTGAACTCCATTCCCCACAACCCTTCAGACCCAGCCCTCCAGCCAGGTTTCTACCCAGTGAAATCACACTTCAAAAATAGAGATATTTTTGTTACCTTCATTGCTTTTATGAGTCAGCTCCTATTTCTTGCTTTCAGTAAACACTTTGGGTTTTCAATCGTCACTAATATTATATCCCGGCTTAATGATTTACTACTGGCAGAAGTCTGCACCTGTGTCTGAGCTTTTAGCCCTCTAGACACTGAGACTTGGGTTAATGTGTTTGCTTTGCATTTGTCATTGATCAAAAAGTATGCAAAAAGTCAGTTACTGCAGCTCAGCCAAAAGGCAACGCTTTGGTTCAACCACAATATAGCAATTGTAGATCTCAGTCCTATGTAAATGTGTAGAAGGTGGTGTGGGCTTGACCTGGACAATGAAGGCTGGAAGGCAATGCCTCTTGGAGTTTCTTACATGAAGAACAAGCAGATTGCTCCTGAGATCTTCAGAACAAGCTCCAAGCCTGGGAGCCAGCCGAGTAAACAAAGGACTGGAAGATCCAGTTTTATTTCCACCTGTGGCTGACATAACTCAGCAGGGACTGTCAGAAGATGAACCAGGTCAATCAACATAGGTTTGCAACAGGAAATGTATACAAATACGTGTATAAGAAGAAGGTAAATAGGACCTTGATGCCAGCATTAAGAATTCTGGTACTTGCAAAGACTCCTAGAAAACCAGCACAAAATATATCTGCATCACAGCCTACAATCCGCTACTTACTCTGTGGGTCCTGGAATTACTGTGCCCCACTGAGGAAACTGAACTGCTCCTCCACACCTCTGAGGTGTGAGCTAGTCATTCTCTTTCTACCTGAAAGAGAGAAAGGGTAAGGGGCACATCCATATCTCATTTTCAAATGAAATGTCTGCTTTTGGTTTGGGGAGGGGGAAAGTATGCAGCCTTAACCTACACTACACAACTGAAGCTGTCACAGTCCCATGTCAGTCCTTCAGCCCCACGGTGGAGCTGGACTGCAGCCCTATTTTGCACGTCATTTCACAAAGTGGGCAGTTTCTGCAGGTTATCGTACACTATTCTGAAGCTTTTCACATTCTGTTTCTCTTCACAAATGCATCTGCTTAATTTAAGTACCAAATTAAAAACTACTTTAAAAGATTTTAAGTATTTGCACGTGTATATATATTTAGAATCTAATGTTCATGGGAAAAGTCTGTCATTTCCTTATGTATAAATAAATTGCACAGCACAGTAATCTTTTGTTGCAACCTTTAAGTCTTGTTAATATCTAAGAAAAAAACAAGAATAGGTGCTGGCACAATATTTATGTGTTTGCAACGGGATCTTGGAGTATGATTCTGGTTTTGTGCAAGTGTGAAGCTGAACTACTTCCACTAGTTTTGGTGCATTCTGGATTGCCATTGCTGCAGCAGAATCTCACTCTTACATTTTCAGAAGTTTCAAAAAGCATGAAAAGTTTATGTTAAACTGTGCATTTTTTAATTTCTCTAATTAGTTACTAATTATAGCCTTTTGAAACAGAGTATCTCCTTGGCTCACTGAAGGCCGATAAAGTAAGCCATGATCTTTTCAGGAATTTGATTTTCTGCCTAGAATTACTTGGTTTCTTTTACTTAAACAAATGGAAACATATTGAAATAACGTCTAGAAATTACAAGTAAGAAGTCTTTCATCCATTAGTCAACAGAAATAAATAAATTTGTGGAGGTTAAGGTAAGTCCCATATAATCAGTCTACCTTATAACCCAGACTAAAGTTTTTTTAGCTATATAGACTACACTAAATTGCAAACTGACATTTAATAAGAAGGCACACATAGCTAATTAATGTCAGGACTTGATTTTTTTTTTCATTGCTATTGTCTTTTAAGAAGAATAAGACCACCCATCCAGACACCACTTAAGCACTTGAAAGAATAGTTGTAATTACTTTAGTACAAATAAATAGGAAGAACATTAAAGCTAATTCAGAGAAGGATAATTGGATGATTAAAAGCAGGTCTAAACTGCTAGACAACAAAACTGAAAGGGCTAAGGGCCAGGAATCTTCTCCAAAGAAACGGGTTATAAAGCTACCAGTGACTGCACTGAAAACAGGATCATGCTCCAGATCTTGCACGATTTTCCCATTTGATTGCTTCCACTAATACCAGTGGTAAAGCAGAAATCTGATCAGAATTCTTAATCTCCTGCTTCCCCTTCTTGCATGTTAATGCAAGTCAAACAAAGTCCACTTCCAGTTACATATTTCATGGTATTTACCTTAATTTTATAGTTTTTGCACTGTAAAATAGGAAGTTTTTAAGAAATTTGTAAGAACGTGACACACACAGATTCAGACTTAGCCAACCTGTACGGAGTCAGATGAATCCAAACTTTTACATCCTGTTTCCTGTTTACTTCACAAACAATGGCCTATGGAAAAACAGCAGAAACCAGGGAGTGGTGCCATCTGTCCCATACTGGAAGAAAATATGCTTCAGTGGCCATGAATCCTTGAGTGCCTTGAGGATTGTCAGAGGCACCTCATGCATGGCCGGGAAACTAGAACTAGAGGGGGAACTAACCTGCTCTTACAAATCTGCTGCTGGACAAGAGGCCTGATGCAAACAGAGTAACTTTTTCAGACCACAGGGATGAATTTTAAAAAGTTTCAAAGGCTCCTCCCAAGTGGTTACAAATTTTTCCTGTGAGTTTTTAGCACCCTAACAGATTAAGAACAGGTTTTACATAGGGTAGGAATGCTGATACAAGAGAGGACAGGTCAGAAATTTTCTATCAGTTTATTTCTTCATAGAAAAAGTGTATTTTAGCCTTGCTGGTTTTCCTCAGTGCTGTGTAGCTTGGAATAAAATACTATGCTTTAGACTGGTTTGGCGTAAAGTGAAATATTTCTCTTTAGCAACTGTTTTATTTCATTCTCTTCCTGTTAAACAGCAATACTTTACAGTGATGTATTGGCACACAGGAATAAGGCTTCAGCTGTCTGCTGCTTCAGTCTTCTCTTGGCTTAGGTACGGGTGTCCAGTAAGAATCTCTGATGAGCTGCAAGAATTCAGCAGTAGATTCACTCCCATCCATAAAATTTCACTGCTTGGATTTTGTAATACCAGAGGTCGTATCCACCGTGTCAGTCTTGTTCAAAATTCTGCACTGAGATTTTGTGGTTGGAAAGGTATACTACAAAGTCAGCTGAGATGTCAAGATCACAAATAAACCAGACCTCTTTAAACCAGTGAACTTTTTTTTTTTGTTTTGTCTAGCTGCTAGTGCAGCAAAGCTAAGAAACTTCTTATAATAAAAATGTGTACTCAAACTTTTCTCTTTTCATCTATTTTTCTTTATTAATAATTTCAAGACAATTTTTCCACAGACATTTATTACTGCTCTACCTCTGGTCCAGATGAAGTCAACAGGAGTTTTTACTACTGATTTCCATAACAGCAAAGTTATGCCAAAAATGAATACTTTGACCACTCATCTGTTACAAAAATAAACTCTTAATTTTTAAGAATCTGTCTGTAGATCAGAAAGAGTTGAAAGCATTGGGTTTTATAAATGGGCCAGTTTGCTCCAAGCATTTAATCTGTTTTTATTTTCTTCTTTCAATGCCAGTTAAAAATCAGTCTTCTCTCTCTCCAAGTTACTGCTCAGAAGGAAAAAAGTACACAGAGTCAGAAAATATCTCCCAGCAGTTATCCTGGCTGCAGCCAGCCACAGCAGGAGCACGAGGGATGTAACAGCTGGAACTTCACAAGCTCCTCAAGGTCTGGTTGAGACTGTGATTCTCTATATTAAGACACACTGTAATATAACACACAGGGCCTTGTCAAGCCAGCAGGCAGCCCTGCTTCCCCAGCACTTTCCAGTTGTCCCAGGAGGCAACAGAACTTTCATGTGTTTTAAAATACTAAACCATTCACTTTCCGCTTTCCAGACAAAGGAGACAGCACATGACTCACAGCAAAAAGGACTGAACCATCTGTCAGTTATAGTGGAGAACGGGTTTGGAGTGATCCCCTCAGCACCATCAGTGCTTGGTTGTTCTGTTCTAAGCTGGTTTTCATCGCATTTAGCAAACATACAGGCAGAGGAATCAAGAAAGGGAGAGAATCTTTAAAACCACCAAAGCCAAGGTAGTAAAGTAGAAATAGTGCTAGAACCTTTAAAAGGACTTTAGCAGCTTTTACATGTATTTCAGCCATTCAGCAGACTCAGTCTTACAGAGCTAGACATCTAAGGAGAGCCTTTGAGATATATAGATGCACAGACTTCAGCTAATTTGCTTCAATCCAAATTACAATCTGCAGCTTGCTCTGATCATTGAGTGGCCTGTCCTCACCATCTGGCATCCTTGCACAATTAATATAAGTTCTATCTAGTTGCACTGTACAGGTCCCTGACAGGTCATTCAATAACATCATCCTTATGATAGATAATGTCTCTTTCAGGGTCCCAGATGGATTTCTTATTACCATCAGTGATAAGTACTCATTTGAAGAGAGAGTTGTGTGCCATACAAGGTAGCACTGCTAGAGTTCATGTTTGTCAACTTAAAGATAAAAGAACTGGAAGAATAAATGTTTTGACCAATGCTACAACTGTTTATAAATTCCACTGGAAACAGTCAGACTTGCAGACTGAAGAGACTCAGCAGAACAGCCTAAAATATCGAAGAGATTCAGGTTAATCTCCTGGACTTTTCCATGTACCTCACGAATAAGAAGGACAAAGAAACTCACCATTAAAAAAAGTTTCATAAAGCAGGGCAAGTCACAGTGCCTCATCCTATCCTGGGTGCTGTTTAAAATACATGAAATGTGGCACGTCTCTCTTGGAGAGCTGTTGCCTTCAGTATGCATGTTAAAGGATTGCATGCTACTGTACCACTTGCACATTAAAACAAATGAATATTTATCTCTGTTTTTTAAAGTTGTGAAAAATCCACTCTGTTTGAATTCAGATATTATTAGCATGTAAGGAGAGTTATTATTATTCAGTTATTCTGAAAAAGAACATGTAGCAAAACCTCAAAGCATTGTAACAGAAAAATTAAACCAGACTGCTGGTGAAACTACTGAAAGGCACAATTCTGATTGAATCTGGGACTTTATTCAAGTGAAATTTTACCTTTTCATTAACTTTTCTTTGGGCTTAAGGGATGTGGAAAAGAGGCAGGTATTAGGGTTTTTTCTTTTGTTTTCAAATACCTCTAATATATCACCCCACTACTGCTCTCTCAAAAATACCTGCCCTCCTTCTCTCTGTCTTCACAGATAAGCCACTCTTTTCACAGATTAGACTTGCAATGATCTGTCCAAAAGATGTCTGCAAATACTTTGGGATAACTGAATAGGAAATGTTTAAAAGCAACTTCAAAAGTCAAAGCATTGATACCCAAAATACAAATTTACTTCCTGGTCATGTTACATGAATGTGAAAAAAACAGTTGAAGTGTGTTAATGGCTTCAAAACAAAATCTTAAAGGCATGAATTAAACAAAGTACGTACGGCTTGGGCTGGACCTTTGATGCTCATTGCCATCAAACACGGTGCTTACCTGTTTTGAGGAGCCCTCATGATTCTGCTGGAAAGCTCACTTACACTGGCACACTGCTGCTCCTGCTGATTTGGGCTCTTGCATGAGGGAAGTTCTCAGTTTAGGTGGAAACCAACCAGGCAGCACAACCATTCAGCAAGTGCTCTGTCTTATGTGGTAGTTGTAGATGCGAGATTTGTTTCAGAAAGTCTAGTCATGCACCTGGAAGGGCGGTTTCAGTGTTTGGAATTCCACAGGCTGGCAAGGCCTTTCTTTGAAACTGACTCACTTAACGACCCTGCCTAGGGCTGTGACTAAATAAACCCTTGAAATCACCTGCTACCCCAGCAAATTCTGCCTTTCCAGCAGATTGAAAATTATTTTAATGCCAAACACATGAAGAAGATGACCTGGGTAAGAGATGAGACACATTTTCCAATGCCGAAAGGAAGCTCAGAGAAGAGTCCCCAGTCTCCCTTGGCAGCAAGTAGGAATGATGGTTGTTTCTCACTGAACCTACTCAGAAATACTTTCCAAGAGCACAGAGAAGAGCCCCTCCTTTACTTCTTCCTTGACCATCTGCAAAGCTGCCAAGCACAATCTTCCACTTGGGCAAAGTACAGAACTATGTGAATAGTTATCACATTAAATAATAAGTAAAAGCTCTAGAAGAGTTTATGACATGTGTGCATGAAACCAAAACCAACAGGAGTGAAATATGGGATTAAAAGCTGACGTCTTCATGCATATTTCATCAAAATGGATCTGTTAAGGAAAAAAAATCAGGATATGAAATCTTTAGTCATGTCTGTGACTCCTGCCAATAAACAGAAAGTGTCATAGTTTCTCTCCAGACTACTCTTTAAATTAGAAAAGGAATAGAGCAAGTAGGATTGTGAATGTGAATGTCTATGTGCATAAAGTAAATTACCTGCATGGATTTGAAAATAATGAGACTAAATAAAGGAAAAGATGCAGAGAAGAACAGTCATTATTATCATTTCACAAAAGATGAGCAGGAATTTAAAGAAAAAAAAAGGAAAAATGAAAATGGGGCGGGGTGGGGGGAAGTCTTCATGGTCAGAGAGAGCTCTTGCATCACATTTCACAGGAAATAAGTTTCATTTTATTCTAAAGCTAAACTAGATCAGTAGTCTACTGTTGAACAATAAATCCAAAGCACTTTCCACGTGACCCAGTTCTACTGAGCAATGAGCGATGTAAATGGTAACAGTTCGTCAACGTACAACATAAGAGCCAGATCTACAGATCCCGTGAGGAAAGCCAGGGTGCTGTGGTTTCCAGAGAGACCAATGCCATGAAAGAGAGCTTGACCAAGTGCAGTGAGGGAATATACATAGAGATTTGACACTTCTGAGGAGACCAGCTGCAGTGGAGGGTAAGAGGCACTGCGGGAAGGGATCATGGCAAAAAACCTCAAAAGGAGCAGCACAGAGCTCTTTTTGAGGACTTTTGAAGCTGGTAAAGGCAACAGCTCGGTGCCAGGTTGACAGGTCAGTCCTCCTGGTGGTCATTCCCCACCTTGATAGGAGCTCAGCCATGGTCTCAACCCAGAGGAAGGTCATGCCAAACTAGAATGGAGGCAGGAACCCAGACAGAGCTCCCACAGAAACACGTGGCTGTGGCTGTCCAGGTCACAGACTGCAGAGAGTGCCAGGACCTTCTACAAGTTCCAGATGGTGGCTGTGAGACCTGCTGTATAAGATGTGAGCAGGTCGTTGACCTGCTCAGCATGGTCAGAGCTGAAAGAGGAAATTGAAAGGCTGAGGAGCAAGAGGAAGGAAAGAAGCAACAGGGAGAAAAGCAGCAAGGGTCTGGGAGCCCTGCAGACAGCCCTGGGCAGGCCGAAGACAAGAGAGTAGAAGAAAGAGCAGGCAAAAGTGTGATAGAATACAAGTGCAAATAAAGATTAGTATGACTTGTAGTCAACAAATACAACACACAAACATATATAATTAGCTTCAAATTGCGTGCCATTTTACTTCACCTAACTTTCTGCTATAGATGACATGACTCAGACTGTCTACACATATTTAATGACATGCCTTTGTACAGTGTGAAAGTGTATGTTAAGGCTCATATCTTATTTATCCCGCTAAAGAGACAGACTGCATAAATTCCCACATACTTTAATGCAGAGCTCCCACCATTTGTTAGAAAAACGGGAAACGTGTCAGTGTAATGATGCTACATCTTTCCTCCAAGGCAGCTGTGGTGCCCAGAGAGTCGGTCTCCCAGCTGCCCAAGGGACTTGGTTATTAAACCACAACCTGCAACAAAGCTGGGACCTCAGAGTGTAATTGGCTCCACCTTTTGGACAAAGTATGACTGTGTCCTTCTACCTCTTAATGTCGAATCAGGCAAGTAAGATTACTATTCTTAGTATTTTAATAATTCATTATATAATTGCTATGTGATTTGATAATGTTAAGACAATTATTAACACATCAGGATAACAGAGGTACAGTAGTATCTATACACTGGAACCAAATCCAGAGCAGTAGAAACTAAAGCAGACATGCCTGGGATGCTTTTCCCCCTGCTCCTGGAGAGCAGCCAAATTTTGTATTAGATCCTTTCTGTTAAAATATTGTAGCTGGCGATACGCAATGGATTGGTAGGCTGTCAGCATGGAAATACTTACGGATATGTGTAGCTGTGCTGTTATGACGTTGTTTGATTTCATGATAAAATTTATGCAGGCTTTGTACACTAAAATACACTGTGATTTAAGCTAGTCAGTACTGGACTAATATACATATATATATGTATGTAATATATATTCCATGTTGAAAGCATTGAGTTAAAAAGAAAATTTTACTAAAAAAACCCTACAGCAATAAGTTCTCTTGCTCTATAGTTTAGCCTTGGATATAGGCAAACAGAAAAGCAGACACTGTTCTTAACTCTTTCCCATGCCTTCTTGCTCTGGAGCCAAGAAGCCAACAGCTGTTCATTTAGGATGGTATATCCGCAGGTACTTGCCCTCTTAATCCAAGTCCTCTTCACTTCTTTTGCATCATTAACCAGGCTCTCAATAAGCACAATCCCTGCACACTGCTCTTACTGGTGGAAGAAGCTGTGGCTCCCTGCTCAGTATCAGCTGATACCACCAAAGGTGACAAACCCTTTGATTGCCCAGTTCATTAAAAAAAAGTAACAACAACAACAACAACAAAACAACAAACAAAACAAAACCCCAACCTGCACTAGCTAGAACAGCTGGAACAGCTAAGGTGATAGTAAATCTTGGCATGTATGGTATTGGTGAGCAAGGATCAGTTGGTGCTCTTACTTTAACAGCTCTGTCAGTAGTTCTGGCAGAAAACAAGGACATACTGCTCTTGGGTGAAACATCCTGTGCTGGCACAGTTAGACCTAGAAGGTGTTCTTTGTTCATTTATCTACCCTTTTCTGTTATCCTCTCAGTAGGCTTTTAGTGGTGAAATACAATGAAAATGTAAAGACGTCATTCCCAAGGAGCCTAGGCCTTTGCCTAGATAAGGAATCTGCAAACTGTACTAGTGTTTCCTGAATTACTTTCTCTTGCTTGTTTTGCTTGGCAGGTAAGTGGTGGATCTGCACTCACCCATGGAATTAAAATGTTTACTACTACCACAACAAACAACAGTGTAGTACAGATGACCCAGGACAGTGATTCACTTGGAGGACTTTTTTTGATGTTACAGAGCACTGTTCAGCAGTGGAACCATTCACATGCCTACACTATTGCCATGTGCTGCAAGGAGCGCACCCCTGGCTAGGGCTCTTTGAAGAACAGACTCCAATGTGTAGTGCCATGGGCCTCAAACAGGAAGGAACTGCGCCTGGACACTTGAAAGAACAGTTCAGCAAATGCTTAAACATCTTAAATTGCCCTAGGTGCTTACTGGAGCCTGAGAAGGGCACAACAGATAGGAGGAGGCTAACTGCAAGCGTACTAGCTCCAGCCCTTTAACCTAAAGTCATCTGAAAGTGTTGCTTTGATACTGAAAAAGGGGGTTTCCAGCCATATTCGGGAACCCAGGAGTCCCAAGAACACAAACCAAGATATTTAGGTCTGGGGAAAGTCAGAATAAGGCAATGGATACAAGGGTAAACACTGCCTGTTGAGCAATACTGTGTCTGACAGAGCAGTGACCCAGTCAGGGCACTGGAAGTAAAAGAGATTTGAAGTATCCCACTGCAGATGCATAAACAGAAGAGATGACCGCTCTGTGGTATGCAGCTGTTGATGAACTGCAGAGAACTTCGGAGGCCAGGAACATTAGCTAGCTAGAGAAAAAACAAAAATCTCTGATGATAAACCTGAAGCTAGAGAAAAAACAAAAATCTCTTACGATAAACCTGAAGTTTCTGGAAAGGCTGCCTGCAGAGGTCCTCACCAGGGATGAGGAGATGGCACCAGTGATTCCAGGGCTCACCCTGCCCATACATGTCTGCTTGAAATAACTAGCAACAACAACAAAAAAAGGCAGCTGCTAGAAAAGATACAGCTGCAGGATAGTTTTGGCTGTCTGCAAGCTTCCTTGTAATGCCCCATCATTTAAACAGATTTCTGTAAAGCCTCCTTGGAGCTCTGGTGAACCCTGCCACCTCACTGCTGCACCCGTCAGCCAGGGTATCTGCCCAGGGTCACGTCAGCCCAGCTCTTCTGCCACTACTGAGCCAGGTCAGACGACGATGACAACATCCAGAGCTTTCCCTGGCACTCTCCCACCATGTCACCCCTGTTTTAAAATCTGAATGGTGATGATAGGCTGTGTACTCAGGGCACCTTCGCACAAAGTAAACATCCTGCTTTTTCACTTCCACTCAACACTGTGATTTCCAAAGCCTTTCTGGAGGCACAGAGCAAACAGCAAGGCCTGGGTTTTTAGAGCAAACACTCGTTGAAAAGAAAGGATGTTATTTCAGTGGCGATCCACTGCCAACCCAGCAGTGCTTGTATTAACTCCCACAGTTTTTCAGGGAAAACTGTTCTGTTACAAACTCTGTATGCCTATTCATTTTACCTCCACAGGTACTAATGTAAAAGCATTTGCTCTGTCTCTGTTTAGTTGCCCTCTAGGCCGGCCACATCCCATCCACGTGCCACACGTGCACAGTAATAAGAATGTTTGTACTTGAGCATCCCTGAAGACCTCCGTCTTTGACTTTCTATCCAAACAGCTCTACTGATTTCAGACCTGTTTGCTCCTGGGTATGAAAGGAACTATAGGAAAATTAAATGTAACGTGGCTACCTTTTGTTTGTCTGGTGAGTAAAACAAATAATCTACCACCCAGCCCATTTGGTTACGACAGAGCAGGGCATTGCTGACTGATGCTGTGCAGCACAAAGACTGAGCTCTATGAAGCTGAATGGTGTGCACATGTGCTAAAATATACAGCCCCCCGTACTGCAGGTTGTGGGTTAAATACTGCAGGCTGGGTGCAAAAGCCCCTGTGGGGTGTGTGTGTGTGTGCTGGAAAACACATAGGCCAAAAAGTCAAGTCAAAACTAGGTAATGAGCTCCCTCGTTATCTCTTAAGATCAAAATCTGAGTTTTACTTCTGATTTAGAAGAAGATATCATTACCACCAGACTGGGTTATTGGTACAGCTCAAGATCAGTCAAAGGTCACATACTGAAAACATCAGAACCAGCTTCTGTGGCACCTTACATTTTTCTTGGAATTCACCCAGCCAGTTCCAGAGAAGGTTTAACATTGCTTGGGGTATGAGATCATTATAGCCCGAAGTGATGTGCCAGCAGACCATAATAGTGATGTTTTGAAAAAACAGATCGGGAAGAGGAGATTTACAATCCAAATAAGACAGTGATCAAGGAGCTTGTTCTTCTTCTTAATAAGAAGCACCGAATTTCCTGTACTTAACCAAATAAGTAAAGAGATTTCCACATGGTAGATGCTCTGCTTTGTCCATATTATTCTAACAACAATCAAATTAAGTATTTAAAGTTACAAACCTGTCTGAAGACTATCTGCAAAAAAAATTACACTTTATGTCTGCAATAGGACAAAGCAGTTTTCAGGGTACAGGGTGCTGCAATAGTACTTGCTGAAACACTTTTGGAACACTTTAAAACAAGTATTTTAAGACACTTGCTCAAACAACTGTCATGTGTTATTTTTCCTATGAGACAGAATAGAAACAGGTGTTGCTGCCAAAAGAACTAAAATACTTTTTCCTAATGTGTCTTAAACCTCTTCTGCTAGTCTCCACTTTACTGAACTGACACTGAGAGCCACAAAAACATTCCTGCTTTTCTGGTAACATTCCTCCTCATCACTCTATTTTTTCAATCTACATTGAAAGATGGTTTCTAACACTCAAATATACTACTACTCACTTCAGGAATACAGTGCAGGAATATTCACCATCAAAAGTAAATCTGGTACTTACTCTATTTCAGACCCTGAAAACCAGTTGAAAGAGGAATGGGTTTTCTGTTTCATAAGTTTATTAATAGAATAGTTTTTAGCATATCCACTTGACTGTCCATGGACTGGATGTGGCTTTCTCTGAATTTGGTCTCAAATTTAACAGAATTAATGTATTTGTGGAATTCCTTACCCAGCGTGGGGATTTTGTTCTCTGTCTACAGGGGTCGATAGCTTTTTTGACAGTCCCTTGAAGGAAAGACCAATCATCTTTCAATCTCTTTGTGTACTTCAGCCCCATACATCTGCTGCAAGTTTCTTTCCTATCTAGGATAGTTTTGAAGAGTATTGTAGTCTTCCTTAATATTTTAACCTTGTTAGAGTGATGCAAGTGAAGAGGCAGACAAATTATTAATATTTTCACAGAATCTGGGTCTGTTAGCAAATACTAAAAAGGGCTGAGGATCCAACACATGCTTTACTAGCAGGGAGACACACACCAGTTACAGCAGGCTTTGTATCAGTCCCTTAATACATACCAAATATTTAAAATGAGACATTAAGTTTATCAAGACTGTATCCCTCACATGTCAAGTACACGGTTAAGCACTACACAGAACTGTTTTAACAAATACCATTCCCACACTTATCAGGAAGTAACATGTGCCTTGTGTTACTTGAAGCCTGAAATGCTGAAAGCAAAAGCAGTCTGCCTTAAAAGAAAAAAAGCCAACCTTTTTCTCTGCAGATGGTCTGAGCAAATGGTGTCTGTCAGCTTCTCAGTAACAGAAACCAGATGTGGAACAGTCATCCAAGCCTCTGAGTTTGCCCCCAATTTATGCCGCAGAAATTGCATTAAAAGAAATTTCTGGAATTGTTTAAAAGTGATGTCATTGCCATCCAAACACAGGTTGTAACTCTTTGTTACTGTTATTTCTGTAAATGCAATCACTCTTGGATGGCTGGGTGGATGCATCAGACATAACAAAACACAGCAGAAAAAGCTATTTTCCTGAAATACTTCACCAGCTGTTACAAACTCAGTGTCTCTGGAATAAGAGGATTAGGTCACGGAAAGATTTCTGGAGCTTTCTAAGGCTTTAGGTCTTTGAAGAGAAGTCGACCCGCCTACTGGCAATGGCATGTAGCATTTACTTTGGGTAACAATGGTAGCCAAAAATGGTTACCAATACTTGAAGGCCATTGGACAATGTCAAGATTTCCCCTTAAAATATGTACAATAAAATTCTATCAAAAACGAGGTTTAAGAAGAAAAATCTTAACAGGCTGGGCTTTCTGAGGAACTGCTCGTTGAAAAAATGTTGCACTGACTGTACCAGCTCCATCAGAAGGAAATCCCTGCTGCTCTGTGAACATAAAGCTATGGTCAGTGTTCAGTAAACATGTGAGACATGCAGCAGTTTAAAAAAAAAGCATCAAAAGCCAGTGAAGACAGGAAAATATTATCATCCCAGTGAAAGACAGGTTACAGCAGAGCTCCTTCATTAACAGTTTGTAAATTGCCTGTGGCCAAGGACCTGTAGCCTTAGGTAGAATCATAATCTGAGAGAAATGTCTTTGATAAAGACAGAGAGGATTCCAAAAATGTCCCTAAAAAGCCCTAAAATGGTTTGTTCGTGGTGGATACACAATTGCTGTGGGACAGACTAAGAAAAATGAAATTGCAGTAAAACATTTGCTATAGTTACACAGCTCATGAGCTTTTGGAGTCTTTCAACACATCTCTTTGATCTCTTCAAAGTAGAGAACACACATGACACAAAAAGCTTTGGCTAAATTTTGGCCCAGAAAAGGTGTTGACTGTGATTTTAAGGCACTTACGCACTGCTGCATCTGTCTGGGAAGACTCTAATGTAGCCAAGAACCAGCAGCTGTTGATTCTGCAACAAAAATACCCTAAAACCTGAGGCTAAATAAGTTCACCTACAAAATCTTTTGTGTGGAATGCTTTCTCACTTCTGGACAACATTCCACACTTTTAACACATTTGTGTGCAATTAGGTTTTAAACAAAAATTGAGTTTTATGACATCCTAAAATATTCAATATCAATAAAATGAGCAGTATCTTTTTATTTATATGAATACAATGAATTTCTTAAAACATGAAAACTTTCCACACATTGAAGCAGTCATATTGTTTTTCAATCATGGGCTCATTCTGATAGAAAACACAACATACATTTTAAGGAAAGCAGAACCAACTTACATGAGTTTGGAGTCAGTCTCAGCTGTTTCCATTGGGCTGGACATCACTGCTCCTCTGTGATAACTGTGTTTATAAAACCCCAGACAGCCCCGCTCCACTAATTCAGCATTTATACATAGTTTGCATGTCTGTAATGAAAGTAAATGAATTAAGATATATTGAATTTCCCTCTAGAAACAGGATCTACTTAAAAGGTAAACAAAAAAGTATAATCAGTTTAACTTGTGCAGTATAAATGCTCCCGTGCAGTTGGCCAGATACTGAATAGTAAGAAGACCCTGTTCTACCAACCGTTCTAAAGCTTCCTAATCACTGTACTATTTAATAAGGCCAATTAGAAGGTCACATTCTCAGTTTTGGGGCACGTTTGAATATTTTCCATTGGAGGTACTGGAACCAGTCCTACACGAACATGAAATAAATCTTCCTTCCTTTCTGTGTCTTCAGCACACCTAGATACATTCTGTTTACTGTATACTAGTGTTTTATAAACAGTGAATTTTCAAACCTTCTAGCTTTCTTTGGCCTAAATGCTCAAGGCTGACTGTTTCCAGGAGATTTGCATAGCTTGAAAAAGGTGTTGTGGGATGGCATGAAAAGCACTTGATGACCCTTCTAGAGTGTGTTAAACTTCAGGTCTGACTGGACAACTGTAACACATTTTCACTGAAGAAAATGCCAGTTTGTACAGTAGATAAAGGAATCTCATTGACTGCTTTGTTTTCCAGTGCTTCTGAGGCATAACACAGGAACTTCTTTCATTGCTGTAGTTTAAATTCAGACTACATTTTTCAACAAAGTAAAGGGACGCTGCTGTAAGCAGGCAAGATTGTACTGGGGCAGGATAAGGGATATAACTAACTTAACACGACTTAAGGCAATGAAAATAAAAATTAAAATAATCTTCAAAGAGGAGGATTATTAAAATAATCTTCAAACAGCAGAGTATGTCTGATGTTTATAGTTGTAATACAGTTAATACAGTCAGTTTTAGATGGGTCCTGCCTCCAGCCAGGTGGAAGAGAAGGAAAACACAAGTTTCTCAGGGTGCAGATTTGATGGTCTGGCACATTAGAGCCATGCAAGTATAAAGCCCCAGTGGACACTGATGCCCACTGCTCTCTGCTGCCATATAATCATGAAGGAGCAGAATCCATCAGCATTTCTGGAGTGATGGAGGGTGGCAGTGGCTGTCTTAAGAACTGACTACATTGGAGGCTGAAGGGAGCCTAACTGGGAATAAATGGGAGAAGCACCCAGTTGTGATGGGCCCAGATGCTCCGTGCATCGTTGGCGTAGACTTCCTCACAAGAGGGTATTTTAAGGACCCAAAAGGACTCTGTCTGTTTGTCTGCCTTTGATCACAATCCATGCGTTCTGGAGTCCAGTTACCATCCATCACTGAGTCCAGTCTGGGACTTTTCCAGTGCCTGCCAGTAGCGTGAGCATCATCCTGAGAGCTAAATACTGGGTTTGTATGTATTTCATTACTTCCTTATTAATATTATTATCTTTTCTTTTTATTATTATTATTTCATTAAAGTAGTTTAGTTTCTCTTCATACCATTTATCTTATTCTCTCTCCGTTCTCTTCTGGGAAGGGAGAGAGAAGTTAGAGAGCATCTGCCATTTGTTTAGTGGCCAGCCCAGCCTATACCACGACACTGAGAGCAGAGAGCAGCAGAGGCAGTCCTGCTGCAGCTTCCCATTCCTCATTCCTCTCAGAAGATGAGGAAATCTTCCACACTTGGGCCTTTTCAGGATAGAAATACAGTCATTGCCACATACCTCAAAAGACCTCTGCCCTATTTCAACTGAGTAAGCTTCTTCCCCAGCCAACAATGTCACTTATTCCTGACGCAGGAGATGGAACCTCACCTCCGGTATCACCAGGTCACTGAGAACCACCCTTGCCAGCACAGTAATGAATGTCTCAGTGCTGCCCACTCTGAAGACACTCCTGGGTTGCCAAGAGCCAGGGTAGAGGACTGCAAGTTGAGCAGGTTATTCATCATCTCAAGGTAACATCAGAAGATCCGTCAAGATTAGAAACCAAACAAAGTGAAGGTCTAAAACTCATCTCAAGTCCTCTATGTTCTTTCTAGTTTATCCCAAATGAAAAATGAGATATACCTGAGCTGTCCTGGCACGACGTCCTGTGCTTAGTTTTAGTCAGCAGTAGCTCATCTTCATTACATTAACTTCATAAAATCATTGACTGTATCTAAATGAAGTGGGTCTGGATTACAGAAAGAGATTCCAGTGCTTTTACCTCTCTCACATAAACCTCAACACAGCACCCTCACAGGTCTAATCCTGCAAACCTTAATAGGAGAAACTGAAACATACAACTACACAAGATAAATCCTACTAATAAAACATCTTTCTGTCTATGGGATTATCTTTCAAGACTCCCGTTTTTAAAAGTAACTGATTGCATTTAACAACTTGCTGCTGCAGCAGCATCTGGTTAAGTCAATTTCTGTTTAAAACTTAAAACGTTAATATTTCAATTTTACATACACAAGTATTTTCAAATTAATTGTTCAGTCCAGAAACAGCTGAAAATCCAGCTTTAAACAGGATAATAGAAAAGGTCTGTAAGAAAAACAAGCACAGGTTGATGATCAACCAAAACAAGATCTGTCATGTGCAGACAATGTCAGTTTATGTAAGAACACAAATTAAACTGAAGCACAGCCTCTTGATGTCAGTATTACTGTATTGGTTTATTTCTGATGCTGTTTTGAAAGTACACTGAATTTCTGTAAACAAGTTTGTATTGTTTCTCTGGGCAAGAAACGCAAAATACTGGAACGGGGAAGCAGGAAACAAATAAAAACTTTAAAAATGAACTAAAATCCCAGACATTTAGCTCTCTGTAGGATTTTAAGATTTTGTTTCCTGTGCAAATGGCTTAATCCATAACACTTGTGAGCAGTTAAATTACCAGCAATAGAAAGATGAAATTCACCCCCTCGTTCTAACTCATTGTGTAACAGAGTTCTCTGATTTAATTTAACATCGAAAACATCGCGGAGAATCATCTGCACCATTTCACTGACAATTGTTACAGTACAGCACAAACCAGTACCTGAAACTTTCCAGATGTGCAGAAGCTGCAGGGTTTTTTGGCAGGGAGATGGTTGTGGTGGATCTCAAAGTATGTACATGTTGGCATAAAACTGGAGAACAGCATCCGCAGAACAGATTTCTTCTTTCCGCATCTATGAGATTTTTCTCCTTTGGCATTACAGTAACAATCGTCCTATATCTTAGTAAATGAAATAAAATTATTTCCAGTATTTTCTTTTTCTTGTGAAAGCTCTTTACAAAGGTGCCATCACCATCTGGTAATGCTCCTTCCATCTGAAGGTGTGGTTTGCACTTCAAAAATGAGGGAAATTACGTCAAAGATAATGCTGAACTTCCATGCTGCACTTTAGAATCTTTTTTGGCAAAACAGTCATCCTGGCAATACATTCATCTTTAACTTAAAAGCGTTCCTTAACTCTCATTAAAATCAGAGGACTTCCTAGGCATGTGCTTGAGCTGGGCTACAAAACAACACCTTGAAGACCTTTGAAAATATAACACCCTACAGATCTTACCTCTGCTTCTTTGAAGGTAAGCAGTTAAACTTCCTCAATATGGATTGCCTCCCAATAAAGAAGCATCTTCAGACCAGAACGAAACAAAGAATATGTTGTGTGTCCAATGTCTCCTACTCCTACATTACTGGATGCATCCCTCCTGTCCAACAAGCCATCTCAAATCTCTGACCTCTGGGGAGACAACCTTTGCAGGGATCAGTGCCATCTCCTGAAAAATGAGCACTTCAGGCCCCAGCCTCTGAGAGGGAGTTCTGTCTCAGAGCAGTGGAAAAACCTTCGGTAACCCCCAAGGTTCAGCACACTACCCTGGGCCTGAGGCAGGTGCTCTGCAACCTTTTTTGTCTACAAAAAATGCCCCAAGGATTAATTTTGTTCTAGAGGAACTCAACGCCCTCCATTCTGTTAACATTCAGCCTTGTGCTGAGGCCATACAGGCTCACAGATACCACAGACCAAATAGCTACCACTTCCAGGGCAAGAGACCAACCCAAACCAAACCAAAACCCCATGCCATCGAGGTTTGTGCCTTCGTAAGAAATGCCAGCACCTCTGGAAATTCAAATGTCATTAATGGAATTTGGGATTTATTTCCAGCTTCCAAAAGAAGTGTCATAAATGAGATCTACGAAGAGGCAGACTCTTAAAATTCTTGAAACGATATTTACAAATGATACAAAACTGAAACGACATTTACAAAACTAAACAATGTCCAAGAAGAGGCAGAATTCTGACAGAACCAAAAAGTTTCTATCCAGCACCTGAACTAAAACATTCAACAATTAAAACAAACAAACAAACAAAAAACACTTCAGAACTCGTTCAGTTCAGAAAAGCAGATTTTATTTCAAACAGCAGCACATACATACAACATTTTCAAAATATACATATTTGAAAACAAAAGACTGTACTTCATTAACCAACCTGCTGTGGTTTATCAGTCGTTACGGTTGTATTTGCAACCAGGTGGAGTTTCTGCTTCAGAGCCTTCCCAGGAGCTGGATGCTCTCAGGTTTCCCTGGTACAACTGTGCAATACACTGTAATGGCTCACAGCTCAGGAGAAAAGTCCACACAACTTGTCAGTTTAATGTTACTGTCACCTGGAGGCTTCAGCTCCCTGACTAAGGATTTTAAATACAGAAACGTTATTTAAAACAAGTGTGGCAAGTCATGAACTATGTGGAAACACTTTATACACAGAATCTATCATTTTGAGTGGTTGTACACATTTCTGAATGAAGTTTTCCCAATCAGAGCTAATCCCAACACAAGCAACATAGCAGCATTTTGGTAAGAGAGGAAGCCAACTTCTCCTAAAGCCTTTCCCTTTTATTTAGATACAGAACGAAGATTGAAATCATCAGAAGTTGCTCATGTTGAAAAATTACCATTTAGAAATTAACATTTCTTTTCTTGTGTCCCACCACAGTCCAACAAGTGTCAGTGTGCTACGCATAAATATCCTAACCCACACACCATTTGTTAATTCACTACAGAGATCTTCTACATAAATCTTCTTCATATATAATTTAAACTATAACTTTTTAATAGAAAAATCAGAACACATCGTGGGAAGATTCAGCTTGCAGGTAATTCCCAATGCACTAGAGCTCTTACTGAAGCTGCTCCGATCGTGGCAAACATAACTCTGTTCTCTCCTTCGGGGGTGGGCATGTCAGAGAAAAGGTGCAAACGGGTCAAGAATAGATGGTGATCACTTCTCGTCCACTGCCTCGGACCAGGAGAACTCTATCTAGACCTTCTGTGAGAACTTCCAAAAACTCAATGTCTGGAATATCATTAAGTCAAGGAATTTATTCAGAAAAATAAAATAGCCACTAATCTCTCAAAAAGCCTGACACACAATGTAAAAAAGCAAGTTAAATAATTCATCCAGGAGCTTTCTCGCGTCACTCTTTACTGTCCCGTTATGTAATCCATCTGCTTGATCAGAAGGAAGAGGGCACTAATTTGGGAGAAATTTCTAGTTACTCACCTACAGAAAAGCTACAAAAAGAGATGTTAAAATAAGTTCAAAATTTAGCAATGCTTTACGACAATTCCATAAAACCCCACCGCTACCAACATTTCTTAAAACTGTGGAATCAAAAGCTTTCCTAAAGGCCTACTTATGCTTATCGTGGTTACTAATGATCATCCTAACAAGCAGACAATGACACAATCACAAAAATCAAACTCCCCACTGCAAGAAACAGGGAAGCAAGACCATAGAGGATACAGTTTTCATCCCCTTTTCTGTTTTTAGGGGGTCCAGGCATGTTCAGGAGAACCAGCTGAGCATGCTGTGATTTGTTAAGCACGACTCCGTTGAGCTTCACAGCAGTGTGCATCCTCCTCACGTTTGACTGATTCCTAGCACGCAAGCAGACATTTTTAAGTGTTGTCACAATCCTTATATTCTTGAATTGTATGCATTTGAATGTACAACTTTCATCTAGACGTACTCAGAACAAGCTATTTTCATGGCCACCAGCATACGTACACATTCAAAGTAAGTTTGACAAAATGCAGTATCTAAAGACTTGTATTTTTCTCTGAAAAGAACATTTACCTCTGAAATTAAAGCAATTCTAAACAGATTGCCAAAATGCACAAATATTCCCAACTGACAGTTAGCTTTCACAAAGGTGAAGCAAAAACTTCTTCCACTAGAATTTAAGTTCAGTCAAGAAGGCTAAGAATACAGTTTATTGAACTATATAAAAAAATGGATTTGCATAAGAAATCACAAACAAAGGAATTACAGGAATGTCATGGAAGGATTACAGCATTTATGTTGTATAGTACACGATTTCCCTCGTGCTCCTTTAGAAACATTACAAGATTACTATTAAACCTGGTGAAGAAAATTAGGAAACAGCATAGAATTTATGAAAAAAATATTAGTTTCTCACATCATAAGAGTAAGGAAGTAAGCAATGAACTGAAATCAAGTCTCTCCCCTTACATTATTAAAGTTAACTGCTGCTTTGTTGGTTATGTCCACAAGTATAACTGTTGTAAATTTGTGCACAAGAGGAAGAAACTGCTGGGACTTCAGAGATTTCCTTATTTCAGGATCTGCCTTTGATGATTTAGTCGCTTTTCATAACAAAACAATAGTTTTCTATTCTGAGAAACTACCATCTGTGTAAAACTCGCCAAGGCTGGAAATGAATCACACACTACAGGGTATGGCTATACCCAATGTCATTTACCCAAAAGCTCTGCTGCCCCAGAGGAGATTCTTTACAAGAGAAGTGAGTAACTTCAAGGGGAATCTTGGAAATCCTGGGTGACAGCATATCTCCAGAATGGAGATGCTGACATGCTGATGTAAGGCACTTCCATATCACTCCATCCTCTGCAATTTTATTAGCACTCTAACTAGGTCTCACAGTCAAAGCACAACTGTACCTGCTCAGCTGGGCTCACATACTGCCCTGTGGCAGAGAGAGGACTGGCAGGTTAGGAGCAGCAGGACATAAGGTATCTCCTGAAGTGCTTGATCAATCTGGCATCTTTTTGAATTCCACTAACAGCAATCAAAATTACAGCACAAACCCCAGCACTGATCAGCACAGTAAACAATAAAGATTAACGAGATCTCTTTTCCCAAGAGAAAAACATTTAGGAGGCCAAAATTTACAAAATGAAACACACAACTTTGAAATGACCCCTAGCAGTAGAACAAGGAGACTACATCAACACACTCCTCAAGGGGACTACACCAACACACTCCTAGAATCTTCTAGCAACATGTGGCCACCCTCAGGTTACAGAGATGAATGTGGAGTTGAGAACAGCAGCCAGAGGTTCATTCAAACATAGGAGACCAAGAAAGATAGAGAATGCTGGGAGCATATGTACTTGTGTTCTACTAAGTTCCCTTCATAGTAAAAAAAAACCCAAAAAAACCATTAACTATTAGACACAGCATGTTTCATGTTGCATTTCCATCTTTGATTTTGCAGGGACAATTAGAAAAAAGAAAAAAAAATAAAAAAGGAAAAAAAAGAAAGGAAAAAAAAAAGAGGCATTTTGCCTGAAGTTTAGCAGCCAGTGCAGACCAGCCCTATCAATTCCTGTTGATTCTCTTTCTGTGTCCGCCCACAAGGCATTTTAAAGATTGAGTTTCAGTCCCTCCTGGGGAATTTTCTGTCACAGTAACAATTTGTCCTAAGAACCAATTGTAAAAAAAACCAAACCAAACCCATATGGAACCACAGAATACTTGAAGGTCAGTTTTTCAGAAGCAGAACAACAGCTTGAGAAGACTAAAGGACAACTGTGAAGAGAGAGGCAGTATTGTTTAACTGAAACAGTATATAAATACTGAAGTATGTATTGAAGACAAAATGCAAGGGAAATATGGAGGGTGTGTATTTGTGATTGAGCAGGCAAGAATTCAGCACTGAAATAAAAGTTTAAGTTGACTAAAGGTGCGTTCATTTCACCTTCAAGCACTGGTAGAACTGAAACCATACATGGCACACAGAGTAAGCTTTCTAAGTTTCCATAAGAAGCTCAACTCGTTAAACAGACAAGATGAAAACAACAAGAACTGGAATTTGATGAAATGTGAAAGTTCCCTTTGTGAACAAATTCATCCTTACTGTTCAATTAGTTACAACGGGGGCTATTTTTCCAGAACAAAAAAATGCATTCACTTTTTAATGCAGTTAATTAGAAAACTCAGTATTACACCGGGGCAGAGGAGCACTGTCAAGCTTTACATTCTTACAGAAACTAAAACAAATGTTCTGTGACTCACCTTGAATGGAAAGTTGATAATATTTAGAAGAAAACATTAACAAGTCACAATGCAGAATATTTTTCAGTGATAAATGCTAAATCACAGGATATAAAACAAGGTACAAAAGAACACATTGACTGCAAGGTGTGATTTAGGGAACACACATACAACGCACATGCCCACAAGAACCAGGGAACACAACCTATGCAGCTTAAGCAAAATGAAATTGAGACTTACAGATTTCCCCACTCTCTACATGGAAGGGAAGCAAATGCACAGAAAAAAATAATAATGCCATCAGGTACACGTTAAATTCAACAATATTAACATATTGGACAGGCACAATGCTTGAACCGTAATTTCCACCAAGCACATACACAAGTTTTAAAATAATCAAACCTGAAGGCTGTGTCTTGCCCAATTCTAAAGAAGTAATAGGAAATATTTCTAAGATACAAAAAAACCCCAAAAATAACCACCTGACGAACCTCTAAGAATTAGAGTATAATGCAGCCCAGAACAAAAATGATGCAAGATGATGCCTGGAATTTGCAGAAGGCAAACTGTTTCTAAAGAGCAAATCCACCAAACAACCTAGCATTTCAAGGTACCAATTCCAAGTGTCCCTTCTAACTCCACTATCTACAAGTCCTAGACTTAACATACGGCCCCTCTAGATATTAAAATTTCCATTTGTGTCCACAGTTTGGCTTTAGGCACGTGCAGAAAACAGCCTATGCCAGGCTTATAGCTGCATACCTCCAGAACTCAGAAAAGATGCACGTGTGCTCGAAGCACGACATGAGGAAACAAACAAGCTGATGTGTTTTTGGCATTGTTGTGTGTCTACTACATCAGGCTTGACACAGGCAGTAGCTCCTACCTATTGGGTGAATTCTATTTAAGAGAAAGATATTAAGGAGTATTTCAACAAGAAATACTTAATATAACAAGATATTTACATAATCACAAATTTTATATTGATTTAATGATGAGGGACCAGTGTTTGTTTGGAAAAAAACCAAAAACACCACAACAAACAACAAAACAAAACAAATGAAAAAGCTCCACCCAAAAGCCAGAACATAAACTAAATGTCCCTAAAGAGTATAAGCTTTTGGTACACCTTCTACCCCAACAAAAGATAATGAGACAGGTAAATGATACACAGTAATTTGTTACCCACAGGAAGTAAGAAAACACAAAAGTTATTATTAAGCATTTTAACATATTTGCTTTCTGGCACAATAGATGTTGAGTTTACAGCTTGGAGTCTGTCACATTTAAGCTTCATTCACAACATTCCTGTGAATGACTCTTCACAGTCCTCGCTGTCTGACCCAAGCCTCTGCTAGTTTCCTAAAGATGGCGTTTAAGTGAAGCACATGGGAAGACCATGTTTGTGCTCAATTTTAAACGAGCCAGAATCTCTTAAACAAAACCCAGAACAGCACCACCACAAACAAAAACCCACACACTAAGAACACACAACCAAACACAAAACTCCAACACCACATGTATACTTACGGCTTCATGTTGAAAATATCTTTAAAGCCAGACACGTTTGAATCTTTATTTTTATGCTTCTCAGCAACAAACTTTTCTTTAGTCCAGGTCATTTGCACTTTTTCTGGCATAGCAGCAGCCACGCTGGCTTTGACTGCTGGAGCTGAGCGCGAGGCAGTGTTCCTGTCATGGATCAGCTGAGCCTGCCCACAAAACAAGCACCCCAAAATTCAACCAAAAAGAGCATTTGTAGAGAAGACATTATTAAAATTTTTAAAATGGAATATTGCAGCAGGGAAACGAAAGAAGATACAGAAAAAACACACCTCACTTCATGAACAGAACTACTGTTTTGACTTCAGCACGAAAGGAAAGCACTTGTAGGAGTGCCGTCATTCGTCTGTATTTCCAGGATTACGGCTGGGCTGGGATGTTATTTTTGAAAGGAACTGAAGTTGAAGGCAGCTTAAGGGTACTTTATTAACACCAGGGGGGTTTGCCAGTGAAAAATTTAAAAGCCAGTGCTCTCATTCTTCATCAGTTGTGTGGTTATCTTCTCACACAGCCTCATAAAATCCATCCATTTCACACACCTTTTGCCGATCTACCAGCCCGACTCTCATGACCCCAGTAACACAGCACTGCACCAGCTGAAGGCTAGCAGTGTTCCATTAGATTATTTATGTATGCAAATGCATATCACATAATAAAAGCCAATCAATCTAACCATGAAGGGGCCTTCTCTTCCCTTATCACAGCAGAAATCCAAATCAATATTATTGTTTTCACACGCATACTGAGTTTTCCATTTACCATTCCCCTTGGTCTTCTTGAGGAAAGAAGGAAGAAATATTTAATGACTTCCCCTCATAAAACTTTGTCTTTAGGTTTCTGTATTTCCACCAAAAGCAACACAAATACAGTACCATAGTACTTAAAATCATAAGTAAATTGGCATGAGGGGAGGATTGTTTTTGCATTTTTCAATGTTCTGGTCTGGGGGAAGGAGGAGTTTGGGTTTTCCTTTTGATGTGTGTGTGTGTGTGTGTGTGTGTGTGTGTGTGTGTGTGTGTGTGTGTGGCTGTTCTGGGGATTTGTTGGTTTGGCAGGAGTTTTTTTAGTTGCTTTTTTTGTTTGTTTGTTTGTTTGTTAAGTTTTTAGCAGCTATGAAGCCTCCCCAGAGACTTGTTAAATCATGAGTTGAAGCTCCTGTTCCACCTGGGAACCTGTTATTCCCATGTCAGTGATGGTCACTTATCTCCATGTATGTGATGATTCAGAAGAATCAATTTCATTCAGGTCAATCAAAAGCATGCATAAAAATCAAAGCAGATGAGAAAACTACATTCTGTCTCTGAGCAGTAGTGGTTCACAAACTGTAATTGCATCTGTTTAAATGCCTAAGAACTTCTGTATTTTTTCTGAATTATTTCCCTAGTCCCTATCCTTCAGGATTCCCAAATCCTTGAGTTCAGTTCTGAGGTTCACACAAATACCTATTTGTTTGGCAGTCTTCATATATTCCCAGAAGATTAAATCACAAGTCAAGACTGCAAATCAGAAATTAACTGTGAATACAGTTCTATCATGAGGATGGAAAGAGCTAACATGCATATACTGTAGGCGTCATCCCAGCAGTATCCAATGAACTAAGATTTCAAACTAATGATTGCAAAGTGAGTTCAGTGCAAATATGCTTCAGTGTAAGAAAGTTCATCACTTTGAGGAAGACAGTGAGGCCAAGACAAATTCTGGACCTACATACAGCACACGTTTATAAAAATGCAAAGACTGCAAAAAGCACATTTTTGTTAGTGGTATTTTGATACCAAATAAATTTCACGGACAAATCCCACATTCTTCTCATACTTTATAAGAATGAGAAACAAAAAGTTACACAGCAATTCTACAAACTAGGCCACACACCTTCAGATACGAGGAACACTTCAAGTGCACACTAAAACCATTGACTGCATCAGTCTGTTTTCTCTCAGACTCACCATGTAGAAAGTAGTGATGACATTCATAGGTTAGCAACAGCTTGGCAATAAGAATAGAAGTCTCCTTAAAAAACCCTAGCGTATCTACATGGTCTCTGAGAAGCTTCAGTACTTCAGTATCAGAACCATAAAGGAAAGCAATGCTTTGTGAAAGCATGAAATGTACTTATTAATGCAACGCTTGCTATTATGCCTTTTTAAGAGAGAGAAGACAGAGAAATATCTTTGCAAGTTTTTCTTAAGAGCCAAAAGCACTCTCAGAAATACAAGTGTTTCTTTTATGGAAATTCCGAGTGAGAAATAGGATGCAGCTCATGCCAAGGAAGTGTCATCTAGAGAGCAAAAAAGGAGAGTAAGCTAACCAATATAAAAAATAGTAAAATTAAAATTTTTGAAGAACTGTTCCATAACAGCAAATAATCAAGTTGTTCATTTGCAGTCCAGTCTGCAATAGTGGCACTTCAAGTGTTACAATGGGGCAGTATCTCTAGCAAGTACTACATCCAGCTACCTCCTCTTCTTGATAATCATTAGTGAGCAGGGCCTGAGCATCTTGGCCACCGGACTGTGGACTGGAGTAGCTTTCTCTTCTAATTGAGCCTCGAGACTCATCAGTGATGCTCTGAATCTGGGACAAAAAGGTTAGCAATGACAAAAAAAGACCACTAGCCTACGGAAAGCAGAAGGTGATCACAGTATTCAAAACAAAAATTAGCTTCATTTAAATAGGTCAGATTTTATATTGCAGCTTGTTACAAACTTGGCTCTTCACAAACATGCCATTTGTTTATATATATTATGGGGCTCTTTTGGAAATGTTTAGCAGTTATGAAGTCTCTTTATAGAGATTTGTGAAAACATGAAGTGAATGGAATTCTTTAGTCTACATGGGAACCTCAGATATTCATTTTTTTGCAAGGGTAACACGCCCCCATATCTGTGATGATTCAGTTGAATTTATTTTATCCAGTTACGATCAAAAGCATGAAAAAAAGAAAGAATCATGCCGATGGGAAAGCTGCTTTCGAACTCCAAACACTGATTTATTTCACAATGATTCCCAAACTGTAATACTGCTCCTTACCTACATGCACCCACATCTCTGCCAACCTCACCTAGCACCATCAATCTGCACAACAGCACTTGCACTTCACAACCCAACACAAAGCAGGGGTGAGATGGACAACTGCCTTCCCACAGCTCCAGCAACACCACTGCCTGGCCCAACAGTCATTAGCCAGGACTAGCCAGAGAAGGGGACCAACGACCACCAGGAAGGGCAGCAAGGAAGCAAACAGGGCTCTACGTTTTCTTTCACCTTTGCAGCACCGTTGTCAAGCCAAATAAATGCTTGACAGTTGCCACTAAGTCTGCAGATCTTACACTTTGCAGGCATGTATTATATTTACACTCGAACCAAAGCAAATCAACCAAGTTTCTCAAAAAAGCAAACAAAAATCTGAGTTGGTCCCATGCCCCAGTTCCACAAGAAAACCTAGGGGCAAGATGAGATGTCCTATTTTAAAAAACAGCTGGAGAGGGGAAGGTGAAGGTGATTGCTAAGGGATTACAGCATGCCTACAAAGGAAACAACAAAAGAACACTGTACAGAGACAAGTACTTCTCTGTGCTAAGGTTTGAACCTCATTTGAAGAAGTAAAGCACAGAAGTGAGGTTAAAACACTAATCTTGGTGGTAACAGGAAACAAAACTACAAGCACCACTCAAAGCTGGAATATCAGGGTTATACTTGAATGTCTGGAGACAGATAACGAAAACAAAATCAATGCTAATTTGAACTAGCGATGCTAATGAGAGAAACATTTGGAGTTCATCATAAAACCAGAGGGGATGGTTCAAATCTTTGAAGAGAAGATGATCAGATTACAAAAGGGCCTGGAAAACTGAGTGCATATACTCAAATTGTAGCTCCAGAGGAAGTGAAGGCATATCTAAACAACATTTTCTGATGAAAACACACAAAAACCAATGTAAAATAAGATATCCTGATCATAAACAAGACATGGATATGGCTTTTATTCTTGGACAGTGCAGGAAATAAGCACTAGAGTTTTTGTACTAAAGGATTTTACTTCTGACTACGAAACAAATTCAGTGGTATTTTGAACATCTCAGACTTTACCATGCCTGATATGAAGGAACAAATTGAAGCTCTAATGGTGATGGCTGCATTCAGATAAAAGTGAGAAAGTGAAAATTTCCAAGCAAACAACACTCTGAAGTAGTGCAGATTCCAGCCAACCCAACGAGCTGAGAAGAAATGCTTTTGTCTCCACCACAGTTTACATGCTAAAGACTGCAGTATGTGCTTGGGCTACTTACAGAGCATTTCTGAGTAAGATAAATCTTTAAAAGCACACTGTAGATTGATTAATCACTCAGACTCCACTGGAAAAATACTAGTGGTCAATAAAGAAATGAGAAAAAGCCAAAACACTGGAGAGTACAGTGAAAAGATGTTAGACAGGCTCAAATCAAAAGAAAACTACCACGACACAGATGAGAAGAGGATTTTGAGCAGCACATTAATGTAGATACACAAGGCATCTTTAGGAACCTTAAAAAACCATCCTGAGAAATGGAAGGAAAAAAAAAGAATAAATAAGGAGAGATTAACAAACAAACAAAAAACCAACCCTTGTACCATTAACACCAACAAGGCTGAGGCATAAAATGAGTTAAGACAAAAAAGCCACAATAAAAAAATTCTAGTTATTTTACGAATGAGAGTAATTAAACACAGTGGAGATCTCCTACTTGGTATGGGAGAGAAATTACTATAAGTGATAACAAAGCCAAAACACTTCAATTCCTTTGACATCACTAAGAAGTGTTGATAATAATGGGCCAGTTAACAGAAAAAATGAGGAGGTAGAAGCCAAAAAGAAAAAAAAAAAAAGAAAGTAAAAGATTTAAAAGTTATAAGTATTCACAAAAGTACACATCTCATCATTACACTGTGCAAAGTACCTCCAGGGACTAGTAAGGGTAGGAAAGCAGCAAACATTGTATTCCCATCTGGGTATGACAGGATTACAGGTTAGTCAGTTTAATTTTGGCTCCAGAAACAATAATTAGTTGATACAAACAACATTCAAAATCATGCAGGAACTAAGAAACAGTTGGTCTGAACTGAACAAGACCAAGTCACAAAGCTAATCACCCCAGCTGAATAATCACAAGCCTTAGGTGCTGATATATGTCAAAATATGTCAAAATACTCTGGATATATTCCACACTGATGCTCAGATGTCCTGCTAGTGAATCCTTCCACTAATCTTTACAAGAACAGGAAAAACTCTAAATAGCTATTCAAATAATTTTTCCCCACATTTTAACCTTGCCAGTGAAACCTGCTGCAGAAAAACTACCACAGACTGCAGTTATAAAAGCTTTTGACAGGAAATACCACTTTCAGATTTCTCACAGAACATTTCATTGAGCCAAAGTCCCTACCTCTCTCTCCCTTTCGTTCTTTGATAGCTGCATCTGTTTTAGCATCTGGGACCGCTGTTCCATCATAAGTGTCTTCTCATACGTGAACGCAGAGATATCATTTTCAAACTGCAAGAGATGGGCATTAGAAATGTGAGAAGAAAAGTGCAACTCAAAAGAACATTTTCACTGCATGCCACATTCATTCCGGTATTCATCTAGTCCTGGATGAATTCATGGCATTAGAGTAATCCCAAGCATATGATTGATCAGTCATTTTTGCCATCATTCTTAAAACTTCATCTTCAAACAGCAATTTTGTACCCTACTATATGACTATCAATGCAAATTTTATCTGAGTTTGAGGTGCTTGGGACAGACTTTCCATTGTTCTGTTCCAACCAGGCTGCAGAAATAAGAGAGGGCAGAAAGCATTTATTCAAACTGGGTTTGCATCGCTGCCTCCTGAGCATGTGTGCACACTTGTTTCCTTCGAAACTGTTTAGGGCCACAAAATAATTCGTTGTACTTCCACCAATTAGAAGCATTTATGGAGAAACTCTGGCATATATTTTGACATTAGCTCAAAGCTAAAATACAACGTAGAAGTCTACAGCAGCCACCTGCACTGTCACTGACTCGGAATGTGTCTCATCTTTGGAAGAGTTTCAGGGTTAAATATGACCCACAAAAGAAACAGTAAGTTGTGCTTCATAGAGTATTTTCTGCTCAAAATCCAACCAGGGCTGAGCCTTTTTCATGGCACTGTTTGCCTTCTTTCACCTGCACACGTCACAGCACTTTAGTCTTGCATATTCAATGCTCTAAACAAAACAAAAAAAATAACATAAATGGATTTATCTCACTTCCCAGTTCAAAACGCTAACCAAAGTTTCTGTAAGTAATTTTTTTCATAAGTTATTGAAGCAATTCTTAACACTTGCTTTGTGGCCAATTAGCACAACAAATCTTTTTGATAGGTTTTGTTCATTCCAAGAACTGGTGGTGGTGGACGTTTTGAACCAGTTGATCTATCTCCAGAACTTCAGAAGGAGTTTAAAAGGTTTTTGGTGGTTTTTTTGGGGGGACTTATGCCAGACATTATGCTGGTCACCTTGAATGCTGGAATTTAAGTTCTTCCTTAGTTGTTCCTAGACAGACTACAGTTTTAATCCTTTCTCTTTAGCAGTTTATGACCAGAATTCAAAAAGGGAAAAGAAAATAAAAATTCACTTTGTCCCTATTTCATTTGTGAGTTTGTAGCTATATTGTCTTGCTGTTCAGTGCCAAAGAAGCTGGCAATGCCAAAAACAACTGAAATTTTCACTGGGCATATGGATTCCTTACTCCAGAGAGGTTTTCATACAGCAGCTGGAGAAATGGATGTGTTCATCCTCTCCCATGTTGGATGTCATAGCTCATTAGATTAAGCACAGTCATCCTTCGTTTGTGTTTATTTTCCTGAATGAACTATTGGTACAGACTAGTCCTCATAAAGAAAGTAAGAATTAACACATCAAAATGGCTCAATTCTACTTGACAAAACCATTAAACTCACCAGCATTGCGATACGGTAAGATAATGCTGCCCAAAAGAAACCCTCATGTTCTAGGTGGGCCTGCGATGTTTCCATTTTTATATTTGGGCTAACAACTCTAGTTTCAAAAATGTTTAGTCTCAATGGCACCAAAACAAACATATGCAGTAACATACCATTTCAACAACTTCCACTTCAGCATTCAGTCTAAGATGATACAAAAACATCTGAAGATCCTTCTTCATTTGAATGCTATTATCATCCATCTGAGCCACAGTGAAAATACGCATTTTACATTTTCTCCAAACCTAGAAGACACATGGCAACAACTCATAACATAGTCATTGCTTTCACCATGCCCAGCCATCAAGGTGAAACATCAGAGACTCCTAGAATTCTAACTGCTAGAAGACAAAATCCCAGCCATTTTCTGTTGTCCTTGCCTTGTGCTGTCGGAGGAGGAAAGGCAGTAACATCAGCATACCACCATCATGGACAATCCACCACACATCTATGTTTCCTTCAGTAAAACGTTCTTGATTTGTTGGGAATAAGTCAATGTTTTTAGCCACCAGCAGTGCTTGCTGAGCTGCCGTTGTTTCCCGTACAGTGTCTGCAAGGGAAAGCAAGACATTTGATCAAGGGCTTCTGGTTTTCAGTCACAGCTTCGGGTTTTGTTTTAAATTCAAAAGCTTAAATCCTCCCAAATTCTGCTGAGACAAAAGGGGAACATCCCGAGTTTAGTGACTAAACTGCTTAGGAGAAGAACAAGACAAGCCACGGTTGAAGAGACTAAGGGCTGAGAAAACACACTCCACATGAAACCAGATGTGGGGAAATATTCAGTTGTCAACTGGATGTTCGGCATCATATTTCCTCTACACAGCAAATACATCAGTTACATAGTTGTATTACAAATGCATTGGAGAAAGTCAATAAATACCAACAAAATTTTTCCATGAGAAACGATTTTCTGTCTGTTTCCATGACTGTGGCCATGCCATCAGGACTGTGTTGTGCTTCATCCCACCCAGACCAGCTGACTGAATCAAATAGGATATTCCATCTCTGAAATTAGGAGACACGACAATCTGGCAAAATCCTTTAGTCTTTTCTACTCCCATTAAGGCCTTAACATTCTGCAAAAGGAAGATTACACATGGGGAAACACGATCATCAACACTGGTAATAAACACCATAAGGAGCACTAAATAAGAGCAAATATTGGCTACAACGTACAACCAACATCAAGAAACCACGAGTTCCCAAACACTGAACATGATTCTGTAGCAACCAAAACCCAAAACACCCACCTCCCCAAGAGGCACCACACAGTTATGTCCAAAGAAGAATGAACAAGATATGAGAAAAAACACATTGACAAATAAAGTAGCACTGCTTCAGGTAAAGTCAAAACCACTGACTGACAAAACACCAGATGTTTGGAATAACAAGTCCTTTTCTTGGAATTGGAAGAGTTTGCAAAAAGATGATGGTAAGCACTGCCAAAGAGGATGCCAAATCTCTTCAAACAACTTTGATAGTAAGAAGCTGATCCTTTAACAGCACCCAAAATGGAAAAATAGACGTGCAGGAGACAACTGCAATCACTGCCTGAATAACGGCAAGATAAATTGACTAAATCAAATCTCCCACACCCCTCTAACTTCAAGGTGGCTCCCCTTCTTTCCTGCACTGAAAAACATACAGACACATAATCAAGTAATTTAAAACCAGCATTCAAAATGCTATTAAGGTTGACCAAGGAACATTGGCTTTGGTATATACTACGTTTCAATGGCATGCCTTTAAAATCTCATCATTATCAATGACTTGTGTGGGAGATCAGCACGGTTACAGAAGGAAGAACCAGCATGTCAATATTTGGAATTTTAGAAGCACCCAAATTCTTATCAAAAACCACCAGGAACAGATTTGGTCTCAGAACACCTGGCACTGGCTCAGCATGGCCTCACTTCAGAAATTCTGTTTAGCAGAGAAAAAGAAAATCTTCAGAGAATTTAAGGCCAGGCTGGATGGGGCTTTGAGCAACCTGCTCTAGGGAGAGGTGTCCCTGTCCATGGCNCAGAGAAAATCTTCAGAGAATTTGGTAGCAGAGCTAACAAGTCTCTCACTGTACAAACAGCACTTGCGAGGGCACATAAGTTTAAAGAGATGCTTTCCCTTTTTAAAAGACAGGCAGGAGAAACCTTGATTTCCTACAGATCTTCTACAAACATTTTCTACTTGAATTTTTCCAAAACCAGAGGCCTTCAGATGCTCGAAGCTTTTACAATTCATCTTCATTTCCAATTTAAAAGCAAGTTTCCCCAATCTTCACACTCTGTCCGACATTCCAGTCAGACCTCTGTTCTTTCCCTTAAATTAATTCCTGCTGCATGTCTCAAAAATGTAGTTGACTTTTAACTTGAAATCAGCTAGAGGTAACATTTCAAACCCTCATAGGTAAACAGTTTCTGTTTAAAGCTTTTTTTTGTTTTATATCAGAGGCCTGACCATATTCTTGGTCTTGTTTTCATGTGTTGATAACAACAGCTTAGTAACAATCATTTTCACAATTTTGTTTGCAAGCTAATTGCTCTCTTGGAGCCTGTTCACGTGATAACACCTTGGCCACCTGACTTTGTACTTTGTTATTTTAAAAACCAGTAGGGTCAAGCCTGAATACCAAGAGAGAGAAAAAAGAAAGCTCTGAAAAAAAGGGTAGTTAGCTCTAAGTGCATTTCAACATCAAATACTCATCAGAGATCCCAGGTCTGAACAAATCACAGGCATTTTTACACAGCTTTGAAGTCAACCTGGACCCAGATGTTGGAGACATTTCAACTGATACTCTTTTCAACAACACTGAAGATATTCACTGATTTTGAAAGATATAATGGCAATCAAATCCTACTTTTTGGAGTACATTTTACAGTAGTTTTCTAAAGGCAATAGATTTTTCAGTAGTATTCAATAAAACACATGCAACATTGCATTTTATAAAAATGTTTTCTCCCTCCGTAAGGTTAGGAGTAGGAAAGTGTGCATAGGTAAGCAAATATTATAAGCAAATTGTCTATACTGAGCTATCCCAACAATGGAATAAACAAAGTAGTATGCGAGTTGCTTAAGGGCAAACAAAAAGGGAAACTTGCTTCGCATTGAAAGTCCAAGCTACACAAACAATGGATCTTCAGAAGCTCAGTCTATTAATTTCCCCTTTTCCTTCAGGGGACAATTCGAAATTAAGTTCAGATGTTTTCAAGGGCTTCCCACAAAAACGTTTATGTATTTCTGGTCAGGTAGCAGTCAAATACTGCCAAGTTGCCAGGAAAACAAAGAAAAAGCTTCCAATTACATTCACTTGTGTTTGTAAGCACAGTTAGATGCTATCTTCAACCACGTGATAACTTACTATTTTGTTCTACCTCATCCTGCCTTCTCTGAAGATATGGAATGAACAGGAAAGAAAAAGTGAGAAAGGGATCTCGAGAAGGATGCTGTTTACAGTTAAACAACAGAGTACTGTTCCAGCAAAGACTGCTCCTAATCTTAGCTCTGCTATCTATTTCTAGGACAATGAAGAAAACAATATTGTATACACATCCAGAGGATTAAATTACACCAAACACATCTGCATTTGTTAGATAAATGTTAAAATTTCTGTTGTCTTTTTTAAAAAAAATAAAAAATTAGATTACAAAGTTGAGTGCTTGCCCTTTTCAAGCTGTAAATTTGATTGAGAGCCCGGGGCTCCCAACATTAAACAAAAAATGCTAAGAAATGTCAGCACTATCTCATCCTATTGGGAAATGTTATAAAACATTTTGTTACACACCCCAACCTATTGATATAATATACAGATATAATCAATGATTGTACTGATAGTAAAAATTGATGACATTTTACAACAGTCTGTTCTAATTCAACACTTACATACTGATGGAAATGACAAGTGTTTGTAAGCTTTTACATACCTCTTCAGCTTTCTGAGCTTCCGTACATTTATCCAAGTAGATTCCCTGAAGGACAGAGCCCACAATAGTCAGTCCTTTACCAGCCTTCAACTGAGAGGTAAAAGAAAGCAATCTAGGATGTTTCACCAACTGCTCTCTATCCAAGTTTAACAAGACCAAAAGCTGAGGTCTGAAAAAAAAAGAAGAGTCAAAAGCACACACATACATACAGAAAAGCAAGAAAGAACTCAAAAATTAAAATTAACTATCAATAAAAAGCAGATTAAGTGTTTAATTCAATGAGAACCATTCATCTATCAAACAAGTCAGTCATAATTTGCAATAGCAACAAGACTTTAGGTACAGAATTCCTACATGAGCCACCATACCATCTTCAGAAAAGTTACCTTAAAGAACAGTTTTACCAAGAAAATTTTGAGTCAAAACTATCACCATTCCAAGGCCATCTAGTGCAATCTGCTGCTTCAAGTGGGTCACCACTGAATGCACACCAGACTGTTTACCACTCCATCCAGCTGGATTTTGAAGATCTCCAGAGACAGAGGTATTAGCAGCACTGTGTAATGGCTTCAATGCTTAACTACCGTCATCTTGACTTCTCAAGTCTTGACTCCCATCTTCTCATTAATCTTCTTTTAGGTACTGGATGCTAACTACTTATAGTTCCCCTTAAGCCTCCTCAAGCTGAATCATGATTGCTCCCTCAGCCTCTCCCCACAGGAGATACACTCCCGTGCCCCCAACCATCATCTCAGTGGTCCTCTGCTGAACTCATTCCAGCTTATTGAACTCTTCCCTACATTAGAGTACCCAAAACTGGATGAAATATTCTAGATATGCTGAGAAAACAGACATATTATTTTCCAATACATTTACTTCTCAATATACCAGCTATGCTCCTGTTGATGCAGTCCAGCATGTCACTGCCAAGGCACACTGTTGCCTTACTATCTATTGGGAACCACAGGTCCTTTCCACCAAAACAGGTTCCCAGCCTTAGGAACCTCCCAGCTCAGATACTGAACTTGACCTTCTGGATTATCATGACGTTCTTGTTGACCCATTGTTCTACCTGCGCTGGTTCCCCCAAAAGGATAGTCATACCCTTAGCTGTACTGATAGCATCCCAAATTCAGTTTCAACTGTGTACTCGATGAGGATGCATTTATTCCTTTAATCAATACCCAACCTGATTACTTTTCCCAAACCAGCATTTCATAGTTTTCTTGTCATTACTACAAATTCAAAAAAAGAACAACAAAGACTTGGAGCATACGTCCAGCCTCCAAACCAGCACAGCAGGGTAACTTATCTGCAACTGAAGCAATGGCAGACATCTAACAAGAATTCTCTTAATCAGCATTACATTATGTTGGTGTCTCTGAGATGCTGTGTTCCAACAGCTGGCAGTGACTCATGCATCCCACAGTAACTGCTTACGTGCATCAGTCCATGAAAAACAGTCAAATAATGGCACTGAAGGGCAACAAAGCACTGCATGTGCATGCAATCAGGGATACTTTAATTAGAGTCACTGCTGGGTGACAGTATCACATCCAGTGACAATTTCTTTTTGGTGTGTTCTGCTGATTTGCACTGCATCCATCAAAAGTGACAGCATGCAAACATCCTTTTGCTTATAAATGCTAAGTAATTTTTTGTGTTTGCTTTGAGAAAAATCAACAGTTTAACAAGGAAAAAGAATACACTGCAAAACCAGCAGCAGACACCTAACCCCATTACATGCTGAGGGACAGCAAATGCCAGATTTATGTTTTAATGACATCTACGCAATTAGAAAGTGTCATGATTAAATGAAGCTATATTTTAAAAATTGCGAAAAAATGCATTTAAACAAGAAGCAGATCCTCTGTATATTTACACAATGTATTTCAGGAGGAACATAAATAGAAGCACAACTTCCCCCACCCCCGTTACGGAATTGCAGCATTTCCTCTCAGAGGCAGGGGGACTCAATGATAACAGTTACTCCAGATTTTTTTGATTCAAAGGAGTCAGATATTAAAATTCTTCTGCACTTTGGAAAACTGGGACAATACCACATGGATTTAAGTTCAAGTTAGTCTGGCCATATTCCCAGCAAAGTTCATTACTGGCTAACCATAACTCAGTCTATTTTGGTAAAATAATCCTATTGCAACAATATCATTGCCGTGCCCAACTTAAAACGTTATTTTAACAGTAATTCACTTTGAGCATTAGCTATACCAGCAGTATTTCCAATAGATTTATGTATTTCAAGAACTACCTGACTTTGGAAGGCACAGGGCTTACCTCCAGTTCTTGGTGTGAGGAGGACCATCTTCAACACGAAGCAAAGCGTAGCGAGCTGCGTTCAGAGACAGGCCTCGGATTCCATCACCCCACTCTTTTTCCGCTCTTCAGGGTGCACAAGAGATTCAGTTAACAGGGTCCCGTTTATTTATACAAATAAAGCACATTTTCTTGTGTGAGGGATAAAGGGCATCCAAAAAACTGAACACTTTTTGCATGAATGCATGAAAAAATCTCATCTTGCAGATTTCAATCAAGAATGAGGACTAACCCAGGTGAAGCAATCAAGTCCCTTCAAAAGAACTATTTATTAAGTATTTGAAAAAATTTACTACTGTTTGTTTTATTCATACTTCTTAAACATTTTGTAATCATGAGAGCTACTTAATTTCCTTTTAAGCACTATAATAAATGAGGGCTACTTAAATTGTTCTAAAACAGCAGAATGAGTAAGTGAAACTTGATTTTGTATGAATTAGTGTGCTATGTTTTTCCCCAACACCACAATGCAGCTTCCTCCACTTTCTTTCTTTCCCAGCTTCTTTCCCAGATGACCTTAACGCTTTATCCACCCTCGCAACCACTTCCAATCCCCCTACATTTCCCACTCCTCTTCCTCCCAGTACAAAGCTACACTAGATACCAGGTGGCCAAGCAAATCAGAAACACCAGTTAGACTAACACATTCTTTTCCTCGGTGGGGATTCTGCTACAGCAAGGGGTCCAGCTCCCTTGCTCTCTCACCCTCTTATTTCTATTCATGAATTCTCACTGAACTTTGTTACCTTTAGCTTTTTTTCCAAAATTTCAGAAAATAGACAGGGTGCTCTGGATTGTTCAGTATGATTCATTCTTAGAAGTGCTACAGTTCACACAGAAGAACAGAGGTTTGGGGGTTTAGTGCAAGTGAATCATAAGGTAACGGATTTGTAATAGTTGCTGCTTGCTATTAAAAGGTGATGTTCCTGAAGCACCAAAACTTTACACCATAATCTCTGCTCCAGTTAAGAATGTGAAACTTTATTTTGATCAGTCCTGGCTGTGGAGAATTTTGGAACACAGCTTCCAGAGAAATTAGAATTTGAAAATCTACAACTCTTAACGGAGATGGGATCTCACCTTGTTTCAAGGAACACTCTTAACTCTACTACTTCAGCTGTATCTATTTTATATAAAAGTGGTTATTTCTTAACATTAAAGATATTAAATATAGAATAAATAAGATATATGGTCTTACCCTCTATATTCTATGTATTTGTATATACATCCTGCGATTAGCATGGCAATCAAAGCATAGTACCAAGAGCAAATGAACATCAAGGCAAGACATAAACTCATCCCCAGGAATGAGAGAGTCCTAAAAGAAACGATGTTTTTCCATTTTTTTAAATAGGCATGCAAATGTTCTACAAAGGCAATTTCTTATTTCAGCTAACTTCCAGAAAGGCCTTTCTCCTTCAAAGGTCGCTTCATAGCTACTACATAAATAAAAATACATTGTCCCAATTTAAAAACAAATTAAAAAATTCTAAATCTCTGTGTAGCTTAATAGAACAGACACACTACATACATTAGTTCTGATACTCTATCAGTACCTCCAAGGAAGGTCACTTTCAAAATACATTGCTATCTCTTGCTGTTGATTTGTGTTTAACCAAGCTCAAACAATACTAAACATTATTATATTACTTCCAGCAAAAAACAGTTGATTAGTTTAAATAAATTTTACTCATCACTGCTACTCTCCACTTCCATTGTGTTCTGTCTCTCAGGCAAGAGCACACAACAACAGACGAGAATACAGACAACAATCTTTCAAAGGCTATAAAGAATGACTGTGAGCTGAAAACATTACAGAAGCATTTACAAATTAAAGTTTCTCTCTCTGGTTTGCCCACATTATTCAAGACAGGTGTTTGTCAGCTCAGAACTGGACAGTTCTGTGAATACTTTTAGTCACAACACCTTAGATTTCCAAATTAGCGCTAGCTTTCACTGTATTGACGAAGAGCGTCAGCAGACCCGACTTTTCTTTAGTACCTTGGGTTTGCTTCTTCATTAACACACAATTATCTGTGTACAAATGCATCCAGTTATAAACTAAAGAAATGCTTTCTATCTGTTTTGAGGACATGAATCTAAATGCAATTTGTCTAAAAGAACAACAGCTGCTCTTTCATGCCTGACTTAGCCAACTCTATTAGTGTAACTGACTATTTTCACTCAAAAAACAAAGTTCCAATGCAGTTCTACCCAAGCACTCTGACACCTGCTTTGATTAGAAGTGATTATGAAGTCCCACAGCGAGTCAGTTGGCTCCCTGATCTCTCTGGGAAAAATATTAAAAAAAAACATTTCCGAACTGTTACAAACTACTGCTGCTGCCACCTCACAAACCCTTTGCTTTTCTTCCTCACTATCACCCACCCTGTACCTCTTGCAACCCTCTATCTTATATACCTGCCTTATCTTTAAGCTACTTTGTACCTCCTACTATACTTCCACAATCACATTATTCACGGGGGGTGGAACAAAAAGCCCCCAAAAGACAGCAATCCCCTTCTTCACGTTGCAAATACTACCAGATCTTTGCAGTGTTAAGACTATGAGACCGGCACTGATGTATTTAGAGTTTTAGGTGCCAAATTAGTAAGCATCTAGTGACCATATTTAAGAAGATATTTCAGGGCTAGAACTGTGATGCTTTCTTTTCACTCCGTTTTTTAAAAGGAAAATTAATAAGCAACTCTTACATCCTAGAATCAGGCCAGCTTATCTCCTGAACTCTCTAGTCTTCAAGGCATTTCAGCGCTAAAAGTTTCTCAATATAATTACTGTGTACATATTTTTAATAAGTATATGTATATTTAACATGTGGTAAAAAATAAAAAAGCTTCCCAAGCTTAGTTTGAAATATTTGAATATATTAAAAAAAATATGAACAAAAAGCCACACCCTATTTTTTGTATATTTGACCTTAACTGACTTCGTCAAGTATCCACTCATCTACTGTAGTTATCAAATGCAATGTCTGAAGCATGACAGGTTTTTAAAACAGTGATCATATCATTAAAGAGCCAACTGAGTTCTCCTTATCCATATATAAAAGACAGATTCTAATTTATCTTTATCTCACATATTCAGACCTCTTGGCTTATAAGCAACATTAAACGTCATCCTTTAGCCCCTTCCCAAATCCTCTCCATTATTCCTAGTTTCATGATCACAGCTATTCCTAGCCCTATTCTAAACACATGAGAATGAACACTGTTATTAGAATATTCAGTGCATAAATAATCTAATAACTCATTTAAATCAGAAAGGGGATTTTGTTCTACTACTGTAAGAAAATCAACAGTTTAGGGCTGAGTAATTAGCTTTAACTCTCCTGAATGTAGAAAAGTTCCCTACCAGTGGTAATACTTGAAACGAGGTCTCCAGTTGGGAGTCCGCAGGAGTGTCTGAACTGCACAAGCCAGATTTACAAACATATAGCACATAAGGAAAAACCTGTTAAGATTAAAAAAAAGAAAGCAAACATTTTCCAATAGGAAATTAACCAGACAGATTTGCATTAAAAGGCTGAAAATCCAAAAGCCATAGGAATTTGTACACTATATTCACAGTAGCCAACAGAACACAAATTAAATTAACTAAATTAATACTTGAAGAGTATTAGGCCTTAACACGTGGTATTAGCATAATATAGAGCCTCCAAGATTTCAAAAAAACCCAAGCAAACAGCTGACAGCCATGGTGTATCCCACTGGCTGGGACAGAGTTAATTTTCTTCCTAGTAGCTCATACAGTACTACGTTCTAGATTTGTAATCTAAGCAGTGTTGGCAACACAGGCACCTTTGAACTGTTACACAGCAGCAAGGCCTTCTCTGATTTTCTTTCAACTATTTCTTATTACTAGCATTCAAGAACTCTGTCCTAGAAAAGATCATTTATGCCTAGAAATAGTTTTCAGCCAAAACATTCTGTGGTTTCATATCGCCTCCATGATCCAACAGGAATATAACTGGTCAGAGAACAAATCCAAGCATGTATTATTTTCAAAAAGAAAAATCATTACCTAGTTAATTTAAGAATAAAACTCTGTTTAACTTAAGAACACATCACATTCACACTTACATTGAAAGAATTGGTGCTACGCTGTCCAGTGAGGCTATCAAAATTCCTATCTCACAAATACCAGCAGTGAGGAGCAGAGCCCACGTTGGTTCTCCATTTGCTTTTCCATGACCAAACACCTAGTTCAATTCAAGCAAAGAGTAAGATTAGGGAGAGCTGTTCAACATACAGTTGCAAAATATGGTGCAGATTGCAAACTAACTGGAACTAAAAATAGTCACAAAGGAAAATGAAGCAATCTACACTACAAAAAGCTACAAACAAAATTGTAAACCCACCCATTTTCAATAACAAAAATCTTTACTGAAATAAACAATGATCCCATAACATTCAAACACTATTGCAGTTGAACTTAAGTAACTTCAAATCCACACGCACTGGAGATTTATGCTTAGTCTATAAAAAAAACCCAATATAGTTGAGGGCAGTATTTTTTGTGACAAAACAGGCATCAGCTCAATACTTATGAACATAAATGCTGATCTTTAAAGAGAACTTAGCTAAGCCTGCGATCCTGCACAGATCCCTACCAAAAACAATTTTCCAATATGAGGAAAAACTTCTTTAGGGTGAGGGTGCCAGAGCACTGGAACAGGCTGCCCAGGGAGGGTGTGGAGTCCCCTTCTCTGGAGACCTTCAAGATCCACCTGGATGCCATCCTGAGTGCTGTGCTCTGGGCAATCCTGCTGTAGCAGGGAGTTGGTCTAGATGATCTCTAGAGGTCCCTTTCAACTCTGACAATTCCGTGATACGGTAAAGAATCCTATCCAGCTGTACCAGTGATAGACAGCAATATGCCTCACCTAAAGTTCCAGTCATATTTATTCTCCTCCATAAAATGAATAAAGACTAAATCCTCATCACTATCTGCCATAATGGCTTCCTTTCCAAACGTCTAGGTTCTTCACCTCACTCATTCTCCACACTGCCATCTTCCCTTGGCTTCTTCTCTTCCATCAATCTTCCTTCTCTTACATTAAAATGCCATTTTTTCCCATCATGTTTCAAGTCTTGTTTTTTTCTTAAATATGTCAGACTCTTGCCCCGTGTTAATCTTCTTGTATTCGTTCCCTTGATTGACCATGCAGCAGCCATCTCATTCCAAAAGTACAAGCAGTTTTCAAGTTTCAAATCCCTCTTCAAACACCCTGTTTCTCCTGTATTCTGTTTCCCTCACTCCCTAAAACATGTCTTTTTCCTTTCAGTTGTTCACTCCTTTCAAATCTAACACTGATATGAAGGAATCATACTGTCGCTCTCTCACCAAGTACTAAACTTTTACTTCAGACAAAAGTGAGATTTTTCTTTTCTTTTTTCTGTTTGTCAATACAACCCACCACTTACAATTTACTGCATTACAGCCCCTTCCCACTCACAAGTCAAACTCCATCATGATTCTGTGCCCCGACCCCAGCACGCTTAGTCTCTGCTCCCAACTGTGAAACAAAGCAGCAGCATTACATCTGCATCCTTGTACATCTTCATGATCTCTCTCTGCTCCTCTTCCACCACACCAAGGGAACAATTTCTATCATTTGCTATCATAACATTTGCTATCATTTTCTCAATGAACAAGCTGACAAGACTGTCGGTGCACAGCAGCTCAAGCCAGTAGAACTGGAGATGCAGCAGCTGCATTTCCTGAATGTTCCTGCCAGAGCACTCAGGCAGCAGAGGGGCTCTGGAAGTGGCAACTGCTGTCTTTTTAACTCCCAGCAACAACACTAGTTTACATTTCCAGATACCAGTCTCCCCTCTAGCCCAAAACCTAAGACAAAGTACCAAGGATATAGCCCTAGTGAGTCTAGGCATTAGCAGACAGATGGGGAAGAACGATCTTAATATTAGAAGTCATGGGATAGAATTCTGTTGTGACTTACTACACTTTTATTGACTTCATTTAGCTTACAAAAATGAATAAAAGGTACAATTGTATCTCTGCGATACAAGAGTTACCATGCAGTTTCACAGTGAGATTAAATCAACTCTGCTCACAAATACAAGTTGTAAACACAGCCTGGAGCCAAGAAGTTCAGTTGTTAGTTGCTCCTCAGTTAACTCATTTCCATTTATAGAAGATTAACATTCTCAGTTTAGAGCCACTAACTCTTATGCATAAGAATAAAAACAATGAAATTGCATTACACAGAAATTCCAGTTTAAGTTTTGTCTTACAACAGCTTGACCTCTTATCGTACACCATTAGAACTGAGCTACAAGTCTTTTCCTCACAGTCCTAAAGGAACAGCAGAAATAATGCCTTACTTTTTTGACAAAATATAAACCACATTTGAAGCACTGTAAAGAAAGAAAAACAAAATCTCACCTGAATAAACGGTACAATCCCATCTCTTGCAATGGCCTGCAACAGACGGGGGGCACCCGTCAGACTCTGGAGACCAGCACCACACGTTGAGAAGAATGAACCGATCACAATAACCCATGGAGAAGGCCAGGCCAGCATACCCACCACCAGAGTCCCGTTAACTGCTTCTCCAAACCTTAGGGAAGGGGTAGGGGGGGAAGGAAAAGAGTTAGTAAGTGTTAAAATAACTTTAACTATAGCTTCTACACCCACACTTCAAGCTTTTTGGATAATAGCATCATACCACAGTACGCACTGTACGATTTCCCAACCAATCTATCTTTATTATTTATCTTTATTCTGTTGTTTTAAAGAAAACATATTATAATGAATTCATTTTAAGTGCTGCCCCTAAGCAGTCACGCAGCAGTCACCGGGATCTTGGCAAACTTTACAGAATTAACTGCTTTATCACCAAAAGCAGACTTGGGCCTTAGAAGAGAGAAACAGACACCAGCAAGGAAACAGATCTGAAACCTGGCAGCAGATTAATCTTGGCCAAATCAAGTTCTCCTAAGGGAGAAATCTATCAAAATGTGGAGGTTCTGTTCATGCTTATCTCCACTACGTTTACTCTCTTCATGCTTCATACTGTGCCTCAAATATCCCTATATTCACATGGGTGAAAACTGACACAACTCTTGATCTACAACTGATATTTTAAAAGCAAAACACAGTCATACACCCAGTAGAACTTAAAGGCCCGATGGCACGTAGCAGTCTCTCATGAGCTCTCCTTGTCCAGTAACTGTCTTTTTCTGCCTTCATTCCTCAGGAGCTGCTTCTCCCAAACACCCCCCTTACCCCCACCCATCAGCTCCGCAAATACTATTATTTCCTTTCTCAAGAACATTTTATTAGGGACAGTTGCACTTTAAACATTAATCCCATATTTTGCTTCTACTTCTTGAAGGAATGCAGCCTGACAACCTGACCTGTTTCTGCAGCCATCTCAATTTAATTGATAGACTTTCTCCCTAGTTTTAACCTAAGCAAAAGAAAAAGATATCAGATATTTCCCAGAAGCACCATTAATCAGTCCTATTAACATAATCGATGATCATTCATACTCCCTGTACAATTAGAAGCTGAACATGACTTACTTATCTCTTAATATCACACCTTCTATACAGGCACCAAACAACACTATACAGGAGAGATCTATTACTGAGTGTGAAGGAAGACTACAGTATAAGTAATCAGAGACACAGAGAGAAAAACCACAATTTTTCAGTTTCATATTTACTTTCAGTTTAATTTAATTAATTTTATACTCAGGCAACTCTAATGACTTCTCAATGAAGAAATTATACTGTTATACCTGCAGAATCTGCACTAGGAAAAAAGCCACAGCACAAAGGATACAAATAAAAGACGTAGTTGAAATAGCCAAAATCGTTCCAGTAGGAATAGACTTCTGAGCATCCTTAAGATCTCCAGACCTGTTTGAACCTGCCATAATGCCTTAAAGAGAGACCAATTATTATGTCATAAAACCAATTAATACTACCTTTATGTAAAAATCTAATAGAATAGAAACAGAAGCATGATTTAACACATCATTAACAATGCAGCATGGTACAGAAATGTATTATAATCCTGCCCAAATCCTCAATTTATACCTTAATTTCTTACCTAAATTTGTGTTACCACCCATTGTTGACTGAAAAATTCTGGAAAGCTCAGGGAAGATACAAATAAAGTAACGGAAGGAAAGATACAGCAGCAGTAAAATGTTAGTGATGGACGTTATAAACTAATGGAGATTTAGCAATTTTAGGCAGTGTGACCACATGCACAAACTTCCTACTAAACAGACCATACGTAATAAGATATGCAAGCAAATCAATAAGCTAAGTAATAAAAATATAGAAACAAAAAGGAAGCAGCAAGCAGAACTAGGAAGAATGTTTAGGGAATCACATGTACACATCCCTGTGTGAAACTAACTAGAGAACAAAAACATTTTCTAGCAGATACTGTGATAAAAAGGAAAAATCATACAATAACTGACTAATTCTGTCATCTTTTCTAGAATTGCCCTGACTACCATTCAAGGCAAAAAATATGTGGAAGTCAATATAAAGCCATTTCAGTGCAAAACAAACTCTCAAACTCCAAGCTGTTTTATCAACGTCTCATCACATCTGAGTTTCATTGCATGAAGCAGAGAGCTGGGAACCGTGGAAGACAAGACCATGAAGAGACACCTTCATCTGGTATTTTACTAGCAAATACAGCTGCAACTTCATGCCAAAGTTCAGTTTTGTCACTTGATTTACAATTGCTTGAGCTGGGAGTGTTGAGGAAAAATGTTTCTTGTTATTTCAGTCAAATGTGACGTGAGGAACGTTGTACATGACTCATGTCACCTTTAAGCTTGACAAAATCCTCCCTACTTATTAGAGCTGGGGAAAAAAAAAACAAACCAAACCAAAACACAAACATTTAAACAAATCACAGGTGGTTCACAGCTTAAATACCAGAAACAGTCATCCTACTTCCCAACTGTCCTCTCATACATTTAAAGATTAAAATATTATAAAGATATGCACCTCATTTTGAATAAGCTTGTAGTAACACACGGAGCTTTTGTCTTGCTTCCAGACATAGAACATAGCACTTAAATTGATTCCTTTAACCTATAACTCCCTAAAATATTCCACTACCAGCTATGTCTCCCTAGCATGAGAAACAGCATGTGTCATCAATAAGCATTCACACGCACACAGAGAAAATTAATCTTCTTTCAGCTGTAAGTATGCATGCTCGCTCAATAAAAATAGTATTTACCTGTCACAGATGGGAAATAAATTCCTACAAGCATTGTGAAGTAGGTCATGATGTCTGTGAAAACATAAGGGAGTCCACCCATTTTAGTCTCTTCCGACCCACCAACCGATGGCTGATCTTTTTTCTCAACTATCGATCCTTTTTCGGAATAAGAACTCCACAGATTATCTACAAGGGATAAAAAACCAAAAGCCAGTGTTATCTCTGTTTCAGGATATTAAGCAGTGAGCATCTTATACCTCAGCCTCCAAGAATACTGAAAGGCCTGAGGTGGTAACAATGAGTTTACCTGGAATCATATTGCTATCCAAGAACTCAACAAACATAAAGCCAACTTTTAATGAGAGTTTCAGAGATCAGGAAACTAAAAGCACACAAAAAGCATCTGCACATGAACAGCTGATAGTAACATCATCAACAGATAGACACAGGGCTGTTATCTTTCTAGTTCTGACAAAACAAGCACCTATCCACAGTTTCTTCTTGAGTTTCAAGGAACTACAGAAGTCTCAGCAGATCTTTTGCAAGAGAAAGTTGTCAGAAGTATTCAAGTTCCTTGAGGGGAACACAAACCAAGGCAGGCCACCTAATTCAGCCCACCTGGATTCCTCACATTTTTGAGAGATTCCTCACCCAAGGAAACTAGAGTAGCCATGGTGTAAGAGGAAAACTCCTCACATGGACAAGAAATGGTTCAAAGACAGAAAACAACTGGTAAGAGTTCATGTAAATACAGTTTGATAATGCAGCAAAGCCACCTGTAACTTCCACAAGAATCAACAGCAGGATGTAACCAGTGCTTTCCAGTACACTCAAACCGTCTGGAAAAGGAGCTAGTAGTAAGATAAAAAAGCTGACTGGTACTACACAGTTATCGAAGTTGTACAAACAAAAACTGCAAAGAAAAACAATAATAATCAGACTCTGTGACTGTACAGAATGCAGTTGATTAAATTCAGTCTAGGCAAGCACCAAGCAATGAACACCAGGATGTGCATCCCTCACACTAAGCTTGCAGCAGACTCTCGATGGTTGGTAGAGACTTCAGCATTATGCCAGTAGAACAGGGAGATTTACTTTTAGTGCTAGTTCAAAGAGACAACACACAGCTGTCTTCTCAGGCAGGAAGAGTAAAAATAGTCAAGAAAAAACAGTAGATATGCATGTGGTAAGTTATAAAATGCACTGAACCCTATTCACATGTCTTGCAATAATCATTTCAAGCAAAGAAAACTTAATCTTTCATTGAGGGAATTGAGTATTTTTTTTAAACATACAACTTTATTTTCAGAAAAGCCTACATTTCAGTTAGCATATTTTTATGTATTTGTACGCTTTATATTTTATATTTCAAACTGAACTACTATGGTAGTAGTGATTGCCCAGTTTCCCTATGTGGAGTTGCATATTTAAATAAATCAAACTTTATTTTAAGTGGAAGCAGGGGAAAAGTATCAGAACACCCATTTCATCCCTAGAAACACTCTGTATTTATATACCATATGACCTATAACATGCTCAAAATGAGTCTTATCACCAAGTGCAATTGGAATCCTGACCTGCCACAACTGTATAGGAATGTAAACCAAAGAAACCTACACACTTTGCAGAACATCTGCCCACGTGCTAGACTAGAAGCTAGAAAGGCTGCTTTTCTCTGAACCCATCACTGATTTGTTGTATCACATTGGACAACTTATAGGTCTTTCTCAATGCACAACTTGTAAATTGGAAATAAATTCTCCCTTCAGAGAGTTTGAGAATGTATGAACAAACGGCTTGTTGAAATAAGTGTATTTGGCATACAGGAGAGCTAAACACTTTGAAAAAAATAGCCATGATAAACACTTTCCTTTGTGGGTTTTTTTGTTTTTTGTTAGAACAATGGCTTTTGGAAGAGTGCCTATAAAACTCCAGTGACCCACAAATCAAAGTGTTCAATACTTAGCTTCTAAAATCAGGTGGAAACTTCAGAGGAGAAAGCAATCTTTCATACAAACATACTAGAGCTAAAAGAACAACAAGCCAGACCATTATGTTACTGAATAGCTACAGGCCAAATTAATAGTGTCCAAAAATTTTTAAATCACTATGCTTTCCAACTTACCAGCCAGGACTCCACTCATTATTCCTGGAATCCCTTGAATTTCTGTTACATTATTGAGACTAAAGTAGTCATCGCAGGTAGCATTAAGCAAAGAGCTATCACAGAAGAGGCGCCACAGGTTTGTAGTCCTTGTTTCATTATTGCTCTCAGTGAATTTGGCACAGACATCAAAGCTGCGTTTTGACAGCGTACGGTTTCCAAGGAGACAGATACTACAAACAAACAAAGAAAACCACAGTCATCCTTCAGTGCAGTGTTGTGCATTAAACTGGTTTTTGTCCATTAGACTTCTTCAGAAACCCGTTATTTATAGTACCTATCCTATGGCCTACCCTACATGAACAGCATAAAGTCTCTGCACACCGACCTAGCAAAAATAATCTCTAAAAGAGCAATCAAAGATTTCTACTTTAAGGTATTAACAGCTGGTTTGCCTTTTGATTGATTCTTTGGAAAATACAGTCAACTGAAGCAACCGTTAGCAACTCTGTCAGCTGCTAGCAGAGACCAGGATTCATTCAGTCCTACAAGACAGAAGTGAAATTAAGCAATACTTAATGTAACAATAACCCTGATCAAGAAAATAAAAAAGTGAGGTTAGACAGGTATGTCATGACCTTTTCTAGCAAATATGTATTTTAGATGGCCCTCAAAAATATTAAAATCAAAAAGGTAGGAAATATAACAGCAGGGTTAAACAGCACAATTGAAAAACATTGCTGGGAGTACAAATTAAAGAATCACATAGCAGGAAGCAATTAAAACACTCAAAAGTGAAAAAATTAGGGAACTCGGAACAGTCTGCAAAAAGAAAATTCCCAACAGCAAAGAATACTGAGGACCTTGGAAAGTTTTTTTGCTAAGCTACACAAAGGTCTTCAGGAGATAGCTATCCCAAACTTGCTTAATAATGAAGCGATACACAGTATCCATGAAGACAGAAGAAGAAATATGAAATTAAACATTCATGTGAGGCAAATAAGTCAAAGAACATTTAATACACAACTAATACTTCTGAAGGAGCTCAGTTAAGAAGCTGGTAACATGGCAAAGTCTCCATTTTAGCAGGGAGAAATGGAAGTTTCAAAAGTTTCCTCATGACAAAGAAAGTTTTAAAGTATGTTTCATAACTATGGGTCATAGTTAGAGTGTTTTCTTGAAGTTTTTACTTTATTCTATGGGCTTTTAGTTTAGTTCTTTAGACAAAGCAGCTGTATTTACTGTCAGCAACATCCACCTTCCTGCTCTTTAGGTTTGGATGGAATAACCATCAGTAACTCTAATTACCAAAGAACATTTTTCAGAGTATCACGTCTTATCAACCATGAAAGATTCAGGTAACTCAGAATAACAAACGAGCATATAATTGCCTAAACCACATAAAACTTACCATTGAAGCCAAAGTGCTTCTACTTTGAAGTTAAACTTAAAACATAAAATGGTTACAGTAGCTCTCTCCTCCCCACATTTTTATTTTATTTATTTTTAATNTGAGCACATAATTGCCTAAAATTTTGTTTAATTTAAATAACCCACACTACTTAAAAGATATTGTACTTACGGAAAGTCAGGTGGGTCAAAAGCAGTCTTAATAACACCAGCATATATGGCAATGATGGAAAGAATCACACAGGCAAGGAAGACCAGTGCAAGTTTGTTGACATACTTTACTCCCACAAAAACTACTATGGCCATCAGGATGATAATGCACGTCCCATAAACTCTCATGTTGTTCAGCAGAGCTTCTGTTTCGTCACCAGCCTCTTCTGCTTTAAATATAGCAGCATTTGGAGAGATGTAGGTCTGCAAAAGATATGACTAACTATCACACGTGTAACACCATTTTATTAAGACGTCATTTAGTTGAACTTCAAAATCTAAAGTTCTATTCAGTTTTATTCTTTCACAAACCAGTTCAGCCAGATGAGAGTCATTTAGAAAATGTAGAGGTAAAAGGAAGGAGGAGGCAGGGATGGAGAGAAATGAGTTTTGAGAAGCTTTTGATCCAATTTCTCTCCCCTTTAAGAGTTTCTGCTGCTCAAAAATCACATCACTGCCAGACAGGAAAAAAACACTAAGGGCCTGGGCTATTGACAAAAACTAAAAGAAACAAAACAAACCAATTAGGTCAAACACTCAGCTCACACCAGACATATCCTTGGATTCAATTGAAACATTTGCTGATTAACAGTTCCGCTGACTGAAACAAAGTATGAAGAGTCAAACAAAAGCATAATAATAAACTAAAAATGTTTTCAGCACTCTAGTCCCTAAACCATATTTGATAAAATTCAGAAAAAGGTACCTTAAAACATCACACCTTGAAAAATGTTTTATGGTGAGTTGACCTTATCTAATCTGAAGTTGCAACTGCACAATTTAAGATTAGTGAGACAAAGCACAGTCCTGTGGTAAAACAGACATTTTAAACTACTGTAATTTCAAACAGTATTCTCAGTTTTATATAATCTTGTTCTGGGTTCTACCTGAATAGAAGTTGGAAGCAGTTACAGGATTTACACTGGTAAATGCAAATGAAAAGACAAACTCTGACCTATAGCTGTGAGACAATTCTGTACTACACTACACAATAGTGACATCTTTATTCCTTCTTCTAACACTTTCACACAAAAAAAATCTCTACTCAGCTATTAGGGATGCACTGGGGCAACTCCACTCCTTTAAAACAACTGCTAAGCTGACTATCCTCCTCCTAAAGGTAGGAAGAGCCTTTGAGCAGGAGGCATCCTTGCATGTTCAGAACCAAAATCCAGACACAGGCAGTTCTTTACTACATCTTTTTTTTTTAAATTAATTTAAAATTAAATCTAGTAAATGAATTTACTAGATTGCATTAAGACATTAAAATCACCACCATCACCATGAAAGAAAACAAGAAAGCAAAATGAAAAACTGATTACAGACAGAGTATTTGCATATCATTATTAGAATTCCCCTCCACTGTGATGTTGCAGAAGTGGCAGTCTCTGCATGGAGGTACTCCATAACGTGGTTTTTTGTCCTGCTGTTAACACCTTTTACTGGGGAAAGCCACACACAGATGACTGATTCCTGCCCCTCCAAACAATCCAGTCTCCCAAATCATCCCAAACATGTTTAATCTTAAGTACTTCCCTTGGTACTTACCAATAAAATTTCAATGGTACCAAGAATGTACATTGCTCCTGCAAAGGTTGTACCCAAGTAGAAACAAAGTCCCACTGCTCCACCAAACTCTGGCCCTAAAGATCTTGAAATCATGTAGTAAGAGCCTCCAGCTGTGAATTTAACAAAACAAACCAAAAAGACAAAAAAACCCCTCCAGTACTTCATATTAAGGAATCAACCAACAGTCAACATAATGGAGATAACTATTGCATGACTCTCCACTGAAATGTTCATACCAAAACTGTGTTCAATGTCTATACCACCTAGGAGGTTTGAATGTATATTTCATAGTGAATATCTTCATGTCCATTTTTCCGGGGAACAGCAAATAAACACCAAGGAAAAAGAGCAAAAAATCCACAAGCTAAACAATCTAAAAGTAAATTAAGAAAAGGATATGCAGGTATAATTAGATATGAGACAATCTTTAGTCTAGCCTCAAACTGTTCATAATCAAACAATAAACTTCTAGAATAATTTCTTCATGAGAGAGAGGCAAAAGAGAATTTGATCTCACTACTACTAATGCCCCAGAATTTTTCAGCTCTTCTCACTCAGGTTTCCCATACACAGGCATCATCTTTTTTAAGTCATAAGCTGCCCTCTTCCCCTTCTCCCCCTCCTCCCCTTCATTTCCACTGTACCATTTCCCTTTCAATAACATTCTAAGTTTCAATCTCTTCATCTCAACTCCCCCCTAACTCCCTCAAGGCATGCTTCTTTCTGGGTCCCCCTCAATCTTCTTTTAAATTCATGCTTTTCTCGCTCATGACAACTGAGGAAGAGAGAGGAGACAGAGAAAGGAAGTGCTTTACTTTAAACAAACACACATCAGCTTTGTATAAAACTAGTCTGCAAATAAGAAACAGCTTTTCAATATGAACAAGTGAGAAACTAACCACAACATTTATGATGCATAGCCAGTCTTTTAACTAAACATAATGCTGTTGCATAGAACAACAAGAGACATGATCCTGCTGCTCTTTCAGTCCTGGGTTCCTCTGTGTGCTTTCTGCTCCTCCGTACGTTCCAGCAGAAGCAGTATTTCTCTAAGAAACTTGCACCAACAAAAAAAAAACACGAAAATGAAGACCTGTCTAGTGTAAGACCTTCCAACTTCAGAGATTTCTGTGATACTCAGATGTTAAGCAAAACCTTTCCAGTGAACTTGAAAAATATAAGAGGTAAAAGAGCAGAAGGTTTTAGTCACCTGGACACCAATTAGAATAACTACATTTCATCATAAAATATAAGTATTTGAAACAAAGTTTTCTATTGTATTTCTATTTCACATACGGTTCTGTATTCATGAAATGTGATTACTCTACACCCTGCACAAGTTGCAGTGTTTACTTTTGCCCAACGACTTACACATCAGTTCTGGAATCCCTTATTAAGCTAGAGAAGCTCTGCAAGTGAAGAATTTTAAACTTAATTAGGGAAACTGCTCAGATTTCACAACAATGTGTAAACACTGGTATGATCAATTAATGTGTTAAGAAACTGCAAGGGATAAGAGCTTCAAAGGCTAACTGACTTTGTACCAGAAGAAAAAAAATCAGCTTCATAATTAAAGAGGTATGAGTTCATCTGTTTATCCTGAAAATTTAAGGAGATGATCATAACCTGGAGTGCTTATCTAGAAAGAGATTTCTGCTTGCACACTGGCTGTTCTTCTTGTACAAAAAAGGACTAGTGTTTAGAAATGGAGTCCAGGCAAATTCAGGCAAAAAGAAGTTCAGGCCTTATTTGTAGAAATCTGCTTTTCACGAAGACAAGTCTCTATTAGTTCCAGTTACAACATTTGATCTTCCATTCAAACAGAATCAGATGACTGATAATGAAAGTGTGCTAAAGTTCATAATTCCCAAAACGTCCAGCAAAAAGATGGTATTCTACCTTAAGTCACTTGCAAATTGCTTAAAAGAAAATACACACTTGACACAAAGCATTACTTCTGACATTTCCAGCTACAGTAATTGCTTATCCCAGCCTTAAACATCCACCGTTTGGCCATTCACTATTTAAGATAAAATCATTCATTACCTGGAACTACGCCGTTCGTTGCTATTGCACTCATTGAAATTGCAGTTAGCATAGTCTGTGGAAAGATGAAAGAGAGGAAGTTTCAAATACTGGAAATTTTTTGGAAAGTTGGGGCAAGAAAAAGTGATTAAATGAAACTAGACTTTTTTCCTTTTTTTTTTTTTAATTAAGATGTTACAGCAACCAAAAATTATCATCTCTTTGCTTAGGGATACCCATGTAAATTAAATACTTAGTTTTTCACCTGAAGATTCAGTTAATTTAGATGTTTGCGACAGTCTTTAAATAGAACTGGAAGAGTACAGACCACTGAATACACTTAAAATAAGTTCATTCTTCCAATTAAACAGGAGTGACAAACTGATCAAATGTCATTACTACGACAATATCATCTACTGGTGCTCTCACATTACAAAATATTAATTTAAGGACATAATGCTGCAGATTGATTTTCAGTTCCTATTTCAGTTTGCTTAAGCTGTGAAAAGCAGAACAGTTCAAATCTCAGCATAAATCATTAAATATTTGCTAGAAGCTGATTTAATAAAATCAATTTAATACTTCAAACAAAAGCTTACTGTGATCAACTCAAAGAAACTCCATACAGGATAGAATGATGTGACTCTCAATGCATATATATATATATATGTGCCGTATCTCTCAATTGCACTAATACTTTGGGAGAAATATTTCTCTGCTAATCACACATTAGAAGGCAGCAGTACTCTTGTAACAGAAAGTTTGGCCAATATAGAAGAAAAAGGTTAACTTACACAAGCACAACACATGAACACAATGATGAAAGACTCAAGAACTCCAGCTGTTCCCACAATCCATGTTAAACGTAGGAAAAGGATGACTCCCAAGATGTTCTGCAAGCAGGGCAGGTACACGCCAATAAACGTGCCCATACGTGGAGCCTGGAGACAAAATCAGAACATGAATTCCTTTGCACTAAACAATTTAAGTCCATAAGCACTTTCTTCCACAAACACTCCATGAACAAATGGCAAGTGAAACTGAATGACAGCTTCAGAGTGTTCAGCTTCACAAACATGTGCAGGTTATTTATACAGAAAGGTTCCTGGAAAGACAGAAAACTATTTGTCACAGCAAACCTTCTTACTCCATAGGAATTGGGATGAAACCTTGACAGGAGTAGGAAGCCCCTTCATCTGTTAATCACAAAGCTTTACAAACTTTCTTCTGAAACACCATTACAGACTACCATTGAAGAGAAGTAAATGCCATAATCAAAATGGCAAATATATGCTGCAAAAAGTTCATCACTAGTTGCCTTGCAGCTGTTCCACAAAATTATATCCAACGATAAGTGTTTTCAGTTTTTGGAAAAAAATGACCAACAGGATATTATGACAAGGCCAGAAGAAATGCAGAGGTGACTATAAATTTGTTTTGCAAAAGTTGTGAAACCTGCTACAACACAGTACACTTGTTTGGGCTTTTTATTTGATCATCATGGGTCAAGACACACACAAAAGCCTCAGGCTTCACCATTTCAGTACCAGCCTTCTATACTGAGGAAGGAATCAGGCCTTTAAATACTCAACTTGGAAGCAAGAGAAGATTAGAATACAGAGGCTCTTCTTAAATCACAACTCAGGCTGTGAAGAAAGGTGATCAATTTAAATAAATGAGCAACTGGTATGTTGTAAATTAACAAAATTTGTAAGAAAACACCAAGTTCCCAAGTACTTATAAGGAAACATGGAATGTCATTGAGACTATAATCTTATTTTGAGTTTCTTTGGCAATATTCATGTGAAACATCAATGATACTATCTCAATTACACCATTAAAAAGGCTACCCTGCCAGGCTACTATTGAGCCGTGACGATCTCAGACGTGAAGCTGCAGACACAAGCACAGAGATTATGCTTTCAGGCCACCAGATGGTGCTCAGAAGAGAAGAAGCCAAAGCGAGGATAACAGTCAGTTCCAGAGAGACCATCACTGTGCTGCACTAACAAAAACCTCTGCACAACAGCTGAACTGGACAGGGATCACACTAAGGAAAAGCATGAGTCGGTCAATGTGTTGCTTCTCCTGTCTCAAGCTGTATCTTCAGATGAGGAAAAACAAATAGAAAACAAAACAAGAAAAAGAAGCAGCAAAACGAGACAAAAAGCAACACCACATACAAACAAGTGCAGGATAAGCAAAAAGCTAAAACAAACAGTTGGACCTTATTCCTCACCCTTGCCCACTGTCCTGGTATCAACCTCCTACACTAGCGTGAGCAGTTCTACTGTAAATACTGGGGAACATACCATAAGGTTCTCTTCCAGTCAAACAAGCTCCAGGCATAGAATCATAGAATGGTCAGAGCTGGAAGGGACCTTAAAGACCAAGTTCCAACCCCCCTGCCATGGGCAGGGACACCTCTCCCTAGAGCAGGTTGCTCCAAGCCCCATCCAGCCTGGCCTTGAACACTTCCAGGGATGGGGCATCAACAACTTCCCTGGGCAACCTGTTCCAGTGCCTCACCACCCTCACAGGAAAGAACTTCTTCCTAATATCCAATCTAAATCTCCCCTCTTCCAATTTAAAACCATTCCCCCTCGTCCTGTCACTAGACTTCCTGACCCAGAGTCCCTCCCCAGCTCTCCTGGAGCTCCCTTAGATCCTGGAAGGCTGCTCTCAGGTCTCCCCGCAGCCTTCTCTTCTCCAGGCTGAACAGCCCCAGCTCTCTCAGCCTGTCCTCACAGCAGAGCTGCTCCAGCCCGCTGATCATCTTGGTGGCCCTGCGCTGGACCTGTTCCAACAGCTCCATGTCCTTTCTGTGTTGAGGACTCCAGAGCTGGACACAGGACTCCAGGTGGGGTCTCAGGAGCACAGAGCAGAGGGGGAGAATCCCCTCCCTGGCCCTGCTGCTCACACTTTTGCTGCAGCCCAGGCTGGGGTTGGTTTGTGGGCTGCCAGCGCGCACTGCCGGCTCCTGGGGAGCTTCTCATCCAGGAGCACTCCCCAGTCCTTCTCCTCAGGGCTGCTCTCCAGCCATTCTCTGCCCAACCTGTATTTGTGCCTGGGATTGCCACATCCCAGGTGCAGGACCCTGCACTTGGCTTGGCTGAACTTCATGCCATTTGCATTAGCCACCTCTCCAGCCTGCCCAGGTCCCCCTGGATGGCATCCCTGCCCTCCAGTGTGTCAACCAGCCAATTAAAATGCATTAATAATTCAGGCCAATAAGTAAATAAATACAAAAAATCATGCTGTTTCCTCATTAGAGGTAGACAAAAAGTACTGACACACATACAAGGACAGAAGAAAGAAGAAAAGAAAGGGAAAGGAAACCGGGCACACTACACATTTCAGGTCCTGACTTTTCATGTCTTGTATCTAGGGCTTTCACAGCGTGATCTCATTAAGACAAGCTAACAAGAGCAATGAATTAACACAATATTAATTCAAACCCTTCAATTTAAACTTCAATATTACAAGTCCCATTCCTCTTTTTAGGCATCCACATATTTCCTTTTTAGGTTGAAAAAACGCTCTTCTTTTTGGCTACGATTTTCTCAATAACTTCACAGAAGTTTAAATACCTTGACTTCCTTGCGCTTGCTGTCTTCATCTGCTTCGTGTTCCACCACACCTTGAGTCAGATTGGTGTAGTTTGCTAGTTTATTAAGAAGAGATGACACCATAGGATTACTATCCATTTCTTCCTGTTGGGATTTCAAGAATACTGCATTTATTAAATAGTTCTCTTCGAGAGTCACAATTTTATGATACTACTTCAAACATACTCAACAGGCATTTCAATTCACCATTCAGTTCACCCAAATCCAAAAATTAGGGTTACAAAACACCCACCAGATTTCAACAATTAAGTGTTCTATGTCTTTCTAGAAGTTTAACACTATGAGGTTCTCTTGCAATATTTCTTTCACTTTTTTACAGTACCTTACAACATGCAGCTTGTGCAGCTGGAAAACAAAAGGGAAATCTAGAGAAGGGGCATTGCTAATTATAAAAATCTACTCTTAGCACAAGAGAGTGTTTAATGATTGTACTGGCAGGATCAAGTCATTAGGCTGTTTGTGTTGAGAGTGCGGTCTCAAATGATTCTCTCAAGCATCAAAAAATACTTCAGGATCACTCTCAAGCCAACTGGTGCAGACTTACATATTTTATCTTAAACCATGCATACTACTTCCAAAGTATTAATTTGTTAAAAACACAGGCATATATATATAACATTTGTAATATTACTTGACACAGAAGTCAGCCCATCTTCCTTTAGCCAAATATCTGTTACAGAACAAAAACATGCTAAAATAAACTATAAAATGCAGGATGAGCATATATAATAAAAGTATTTCAGAAAAGCAGAACCAGAGAATTCAATCAAGCATGCAAGATAAAATACTGGAAGGAAGACAAGAGATCAAGATTGCACACATCAAGACTTAAGACATGATAATCATGGTTATAACAGCCAAACTTCCTTGTAACAGTTTATACAAAAAATTAAACACAAGTCAGCTGAAAACATGAGTAAGATTGTAGGAAACAAACTATGAAACATACATACTACCAAAAAAGATTCACCACTACACCAGCAATGGTGATGAAGCCATTAGAAGGCTTTCAAGGCAACACTTTTACAAGATATGTAAAAGACAGTCATCATTAAATCCTCATCTGATGGAATAATATTAGCCACTATTCCAAATAACTGATGCAAGCATCTGTTTAAAGGAGATTAGGGACAAAATGCAGCTATGGCATATTTATCCACACTGAGGTATACGACAGCTAATTTGAACAACAGGACATTTTGGACATTGGTTTACAGAACAGAACTTGAAGGACAGAAGTTCAGTGACAGGACTCCACTCCCATGGTTTCTTTCAAAAAAATCATAAGAAATTCCATACATAACAAAGACAATCAATGGCCAACACTACTTTGATTCTTAGCACAATCTTCTTTAAAATTCAGTGAAAAATAGTAAGAATATTATTTTTTACCCTTTACTTGGGTCATGCAGAAAGAGGGAACTGAAAAATCACGCCCTCTGTGCAAAGATATTTGAAAGGACAAAGGTAAGAGCACAGGGATCACAAGAATAGGTAGAATGCAACCACAGGATGGCTAAGCAAAGAGTTTGAAGGATCTTGCTTATCGTTAACAGCAAGCATCAAAGCAAGACCAGTTCACACTGCGTGAAAGAAATTACATTAACTTTACTAAAAGTACTATTTCATTGCAAAAGTGGCACTTAAATGTACCATATCAATTAATTTTCTTGCTGCAAAGGATTGCAATCATGCAGTGAATTAAACAGGTATTAAACTTGCACATTTCTCTTGGAAAGCAGAAGTTGCTATGGCATGCTCTACACTGCAACTGGATTATGGTAGCCTACCACAGCTGGGGTTAGTTTTGCTGCTTGAAGAGAAGTCTGTATTTCTCATGTTCAACCTACTGTATTTTCCAACCACTTTAAAGCTGGATACTGCTTTGCTAAACCCCTACTTCCAAAAGCTTTCTCTGACATCAATTTCTAGATCTTAGTCCAAAAACTTTAAATGCAAGAAGGTTTATTTCATATCTTCACACCAATGTATACCAAATGTGCCATTCTTACCTACACAGATAAACTGAAATATAGGAGAAAAGCTGCTGCACTTTTTTTAAAACACATCATTCAAATCCATTGAAATGTAATGCTGACAGGAACCAAACTACTGAAAAGTTATTAAAATTTATTCCCCTCTCCCCTCCAAATTTCATGAGAAAGAAAACAGTGGTTTACTTATTTTCATCTTACTACCAGAGACTCAACTGAATGTAAAATACATTTTTTGGCTATTCAACTTACCTCAAAGAGAGCCATATTCTTTCCTTCATATATTTTTCCTCTGTCCACCTCTGCACTGTTAATAAACGGGCTACTCTCTCTGGCAACCCCATCCCCTGGCGGGAAAGTGCAACAATTAGAAACAAAAGGGGAAAAAAATAAGACAAGCCACACAATAAAAGAAACAGTAGAAAATACGGGTTCTAGAAAACACTGGAAGTGGCTGCCAAACTCTGTGTCTTTGTCCCAGGCACATGGACTCAACATCCACATTTAAGGAAATGAAGCTTACTTTAACAGTCCAATCTTTGTACAGCGTTCTGCCTCTTAACTATTACTTATTATTCTTTAACACATATGCTGATCTTTCCCCTGCCCCACCTTTCCATTTTACTTCAAAGCACTTGATAACAGAATTTCACACAAAGAACAAAAAAAAACAACCTAGTTTGTGCAGATGATCATAAACAGTATGCACTCCCATACACCCCAGCCCCCAAATTACCAAGGCAAGTTACCACAAACCACCCCAGAGCTGTGCCAGCCAGTGCCATCAGATGATTCCTCATTAACAGTTCCACACACCACACAAAACCTACACCAGAAACGTGTCTGCAATATCACAATTCAAAGTGCTGATCATAGATGCAAGAGACTTTGTTCAAACCCATATTCCTCAGAAGTTTCAGAGCAGCAATCCCCACAAACACTGACAGGTAGAATACTTCAAGGTGTGTTTACCAGTTAACGATTTCTAAGCTGATCCAAACTGGTCCATTCTATACCGTGCAGAGGAGAACTGAACAGCAGAGGTTAAACAGGCAGAAGCCACCTTGGCCACCGAAGAGGTGGCCCTCGTTCCCCACTCACACATACCATTCACCCCTGTGTGTCCCTGGATCACACTGGCCCTCACACAAACAGAACCATACGCTGTAAACGTGACAGAGGTGTGTGCTTAATGTCAAGTTGGGAGAGAGTCGTTTCGCTTTTGGTTTCATTCTTACTGCTGCTTTTAATCCAACAGAGTTTGTGTGTTCACCTCACAAATGCTTCTCTTGTGATTAGAGACATCATCAACGCGGGAATGAGCCATCAGCATAAGCAAAAACCACTTCCTTAGCATTGATGCCAATAAAACTAATCAATAGAACTACAGTAGCTGATTTCTCCTTTCCCTCTCCCAAAACAAAAGAGGCAGAGTATGAAAAATGTGCTACAGGTGCCTTGTCTCAGAGAAAGTGGCAGAGCAGGGCTTGGGGTAAAAGGAAATGATCATTTAACTGATCCTGGGATGCCTGTTCAAGAGATTAAGGACAACATTAGCCCATCTAATCTGATTTCCTGTCTTTCCACAACTTGCAGAATTTTGTTTCTGCATTAGGCCCTGTAACTTTGGGAAAACAAACAAACAAGCTAACCAAAACAAACTGAAATTTGACCAGTTTATCTCTTGATGTTTTCAGAACTGATATAAAGAGAAAGCTTATCAATCTACCTTTATAAAGATTTTTTTTTTCAATTACTGGGACTATTTCAAGCAAATTGTTCCTTACCTCTATTTAAATTTGTCTCTTTCCAAACTTGAGCTATAACATCCTAGTGCACCTTCCAAGTTCAACCACTCGTGCTTATCTGTGATGATAACCACACTTACCAAATCATCTCAAGCTTTTGAAAAACTGAAACAGTTAAATTCATAAAAGGTTTTCCTAAACTTCAGTCATTTTTGTGGCAACATTCTCTACAGTTTAAGTTATGCAAAAAAATAAAATAAAAATTAATCAAACTTTAAAAACACAGCCTTCTAACACCAGCCTCAATCCTGCTATTTACAGAAGTCTAATCATCACCTCCCTGCTCCAGGGATCAGGCCAGCCCTCTTTACCACAGCATTAAACCCAGCTCATGCCATTCTATTCCAGTCTGACCCCTAAATCCTTTCCAAATTCACTGCTTCCTCGCTGCTCTGCACTGCCTGTTGTTACTGTTCACATTCAAGAAATGTCCCTATCTGCCTTTGCATTCAAACACATTTTGTCTGAAAAAGCAAGTGTCTGTGTCTCCTGTCATGTAAGAGTTTGACATCAATCTGCAAAATAAAAGCAGATTCTTTTTAGGTAGCAAAATACAGGGGGTGTTCGGAGAAGTGAAAATAATCTAAACTTCTGAGCCACGTGGCCTCAAGCAAGACAACTTGACTACGGTAAGATAAAGCTGTTCTCTAAACAGATACACGTGTAAAATCAGAAAGTTCTGCTTCCCCTTAAAAATTTCTAACTTTATACGCTACTGTCTAAAGCAGAATACAGTTAAGAATGCTACTTCACAGAAAAGTTCTAACCTTTCATGTTTCTAAAGGGCAACTCAAAGTCCATGAACCCTGAAGGTCCCAATTACCCAGACAGAGGTGAAAAATAACAGTTTTACAATAAAAACTATGGTAACACTTTCATTAAGTCAGCATTCAGTCACATTAATAACAAACCACTATAAACTAAGAAAATCCTCCCTACAAGGGTAAACCAGCAGTTACTGTTAATGTAAATAAATTTTAAGGTAAAAATACATAAAGTTTAAAAGTCACTAGAACCAATGTACAGAAGTGTCAAATTCAAGGAAGCTGCCCGTAGCAAAACCTGTAATTTTTATCTTCTCTATTATGCATATTTACCTCCTATAGGTCCAAATTTTTGATGGGAAACTAAAAGAATTCCGACAATCTTAAATGTTTAATTTCTTACCACTCCTAATCCAAAGGCATATAAAAGTATTCTTTAGAGCTCTAACACAAACTCCAGTTTTCAAAAGCCACTGCCCTGCTTTAGTTCAAATTACGAAAAGGCATCAATAACCTCGTTTGAACACATTTTGCCACTGAAATTTTGCATCAGATGAGTTTCATTATTCGGTGCAATCTACTTCAGAGTTGCAGGTTATTGGGTTTTTCTAGGAAAGAAATGTCTAAATATATTTACTATATTGTGAATTTACTGCATTATTTTTATCAATGACCAGCACAATTTATGCAAGTTACCTTGAAAAGAATAACAAGGTATACTTAAGGTCTTTCTAAACCCTTTACATAATGAAGAATTCTAGTACTACATCCATCTCCTACCTTATCAACATCATTAAATTTTAGTTTTCCTTTATTTAGGCAACTAGTAGGACCAAGCACAGCCTGCTTCCAAGGAAAACACACTGTAAAAACTCTATAAATTCTCCACAATAGAGCTGGCAGAACAGAACCTGCTATTTCAGTAAGAGGCACTAGAACTACAGCACTGTCTTTTAAAGAGACTCACTTGGATTTGGCCCACTTTCTTCATAGTCTTGCTCGCTCATGATTAAGGAAAATGAAGTTATTCCCCTCTGCTGATTCTTCACCTATCAAGAATGGGAATAGGAAACTGACAGTTGCTTCCTCCCAGCTTTGTGTAAGACCTCAAATCCAATACGAGTAAGAAACAGGATTAATCCTGAAACAAGTCATTAAGGCTCCATGCAGTGTGAAGCGTGCACATGACAGTCAAACTACATGACAGCCAGAACTCCCTAAAGAGAATTAAGCTTGAGGATTTCCGTCAGCAATAAACACCACGCTTAGGGAAACGGGCAGGGCCAAGTCATTAAAACATCCCATGTCTTCCCCTCATAATAAATACATTTCAAGTTTTCTTTCCATCAAACAAATGCACTTTAAAATACTTCCACTAAGCAGATCAAGCATACATTAGCAACAAGGAGTTGCTTATTCCAAAGATCTAGGTATTAAATAAGCCAGCTTTGTGCATCAAGCACATACTAGCAGATCTTAAGCAAATTAACTGTAGGTGTAGTTGCCAAACACTGATTTTGTGTAGAGCTTGTGTTAACTGTACTTAAGACGTAGCAGATAAAATACTTAAATATAATTCTACCATCTTTACAAACACTCTTCTTAAAAACAAGTATTTTGAAATTAAATGGATCCTCTTTAAGACTGGCTGCATAATTTTTTAATTCTCTTTCAAATTAGATACATCATCATTTTCTAGTTGACACATTAATCTATTTCATATGTTCTATACCTTAAACAACTCCATACAAACTGTTTCAGTTCTATTAAATGGATGTTACTGCTTAGGATGGACTAGTTCCTGTGATCAAATCTCTGAATCACATCTGAAATCTCTTCTTCTCTGTGATCCTAACACCTGTGTCACAAGTATGGCCAACCATGGAAAAGCTGGAAGGGTCGAAGACTCCTTCCAAGCCCACCTCCCAGAGTTCCTCCTTCCTAGAACCAGCTCTAGTACTCACTAGGCCCCTAAAGGGCTGCTTTAGCTCACTGATACTGCAAAAAGCCTGCCTCCAGTACTGCCCCATTTTGAATTTTATTTTGTTTTTCCTCCAGGGACTGCTGCTTGTTCCTCACTAGAGAAATAAAGCAGCTTGAGCAAATCTTCAGCAAGAAAGGCCAGTAGAGGGCTAGAGACAGGACTAGTCACCAATCAATGGCAGCAAACTATTGCTTGCCCTGGTAAGTGTCTGT
>VXBW01003992.1:8121-23689 GCA_013400375.1 Thinocorus orbignyianus
GGGCAAGGGAGGGATTTAAGCTAAAGGAGCTTCTCTCTGAGGGACATCGGTCCTGAACCAAGAACCTCCTCTTTGAGGATGGAAGAAATCACCTCCTGGAAAGGGCAGGATGATCCTGGGGGGTGGGGACACGGGTCAAGCGTGGGAGAGTCACCTTGAAGAAGGAGAAAGTTTTGGGGGGGTCTCTGCAGAGCAAGAGATTCTTCCCCTTGCAGAGATTGGCTTTTTTGGGGAGAGGAACCAAGAATATCCATGGATGGACGGGTGGATGCATAGATGATGGATGGAATGATCAATAGATGGATGGATGGATGGATGAGGGATGGATGGATGAGGGTGGACAAGGATGATCCCACTCCCCAGAAGTGAGTGCTCCTGGAGAAACCCACCCTCAGGAGCCCGTTTGGGGCAACGCAGTCTCTTGGAGCAGCTGAGATCCTTCCTCCTCCCTCACTCCCAGGACCTGGAGCAGTTTGGAGTTGGGAAGGACAAAGGGATGGTTAAAACCAGTTATTTTTTGGTGGCTCCAGCAAGGTTTGGAGCAGTGGGCTCCACCTCTGCTGCTAAATCACCCCAGGGACAGATCCGGGCTCCCCATGGCTTTGTCTCATGGGGTCCAGCTGCCTGAGGAGCACTCATCAAACGGGGAGCGGATACTTTGGGAACGTTTTCCCTTGGCTTGGTGGTTGCTCAGATCAGCTCCAAGCCCTGCAAGCGGCTGGGAGCAGCTTTGAGAGGACCTCAGTGGGTCTGTCACCTCCCAGACCTGCAGTGCGGTGGCATCGTGGTGACAGTGCCGCTCTCTGCTGTCTTTCCAGGGATGAAATTTGGGGACGGTGACTTGGCAGAACATCCCAGACCACCCACCCACCNGTGGTGCTTCCTCACCTTCCAGATGGGTAAGGATACGGGATAAATTTGGGGAGAGGGGAGGGGAAGCTGATGGGGGTGTGGTGCATGCATGTGGAAAACCAATTCTCTCCCAGTTTACCCCTCTGTGGTCTCCCAGTGTCCCCAGTCTCCTCACTGGCATGGTCCTCCACCACGCGTGGAGTGCTGGGACATGTCCACCCAAACATCTGGGTGGTGTCAAGCTGCTCTGGGTCATCCTCCCCAGGGGTTGCACCTCCGGGACCCCAGACCCATCCTCTGCAAGCTGGAAATGTTGGAGGGATGGGAAAAAATCCTGGATTTTGCTTCCACCCCCATCTTGCTTGTCCCTTCCCTTGGGATCAGCCTTCTCCGATGCCTCTAAGACTCTCGATGGTGCTCAGCTCATGGTTCCTGGCCAAAGTAGAAGAACTGGGACCCCAGACCCATCCTCTGCAAGCTGAAAATATTGGAGGGATGGGAGAAAATCCTGGATTTTGCTTCCANTTGGGATCAGCCTTCTCCGATGCCTCTAAGACTCTCGATGGTGCTCAGCTCACGATTCCTGACCAAAGTAGAAGAACTGGGACCCCAGACCCATCCTCTGCAAGTTGAAAATATTGGAGGGATGGGAGAAAATCCTGGATTTTGCTTCCACCCCCATCTTGCTTGTCCCTTCCCTTGGGATCAGCCTTCTCCGATGCCTCTAAGACTCTCGATGGTGCTCAGCTCACGATTCCTGACCAAAGTAGAAGAACTGGGACCCCTTGTTGGGCTTTCCTGCCCAGTGGGGAGAGGTTGTGTGGGGCACAGGGCAGGCTGTGGGGCACAGGGCATGCCGTGGGGCCGTACATCCATCCTTCTTCAGGACAGAGCCACCCGTGCAAGGTTTTCTTGGTTGCACATCACTGTGCAGAGCCCTCCCTTCCTTCTATCCCTCCATCCCTCCCTCCTTCGGCCTCTTTCCACTCACTGGAGGAAATTTATGGGGCTCTGCAGTCAGCAGGGCCGGCCGAGCCGTGCACCGCAAGCTGACGGCACCGAAGATCGATGCCAAGGATTTTTAGGCAGAGCAAAAATCATCCCAGCCCTGTGAGGGATGGGCTGCAGCAGCCCTGAGGACCGTGCCAGCCTCCAGCTTGCAAAGCCAGACCAGTTAGTACCAGTGAGGGCAGCTGGAGGGGACTGGGAGAGGGATCTCCACCACACAAGGGTGGGATTTTCCCGGCCAGCGTGGGGAGGTTGACCTTGCACCACTCTTTGCTCCCTGGAAAACAGCCCTGAGAGGGTTAATTCCCCCTCCCCATCCCAGGGGGGGATTTAGCATCCGTCTGCTGTGGCAGAGAGGGACTTGCCCGGAATCAAAGGATGGTTTGGGTGGGAAGGGATCAAGATCATCTCATTCCCTTTACCTTCCCTGGGCAGGGACACCTCCCACCACCCCAGGTGGCTCCAAGCCCCCTCCAACCTGGCCCTGAACCCCTCCAGGGATGGGGCATCCATAACTTCTCTGGATCAGGCTCTCACCACCCTCACCCCAAAGAAGTTCTTCCCCACATCTCAGCTCCATCTCCCCTCCTTCAGGGTCAAACCCTTCCCCCTTATCCTAGGGCTCCCCTCCCTCCTCAAGAATCCCTCCCGAGCTTTCCTGGAGCCCCTGGAGGCACCGGAATGGTCACCACTGGAATGGGGTGGATGTGAGGGGTGTCAGCGTGCTCTCCCCCACCCCATCCCCATCCCTGTCTCCCCACAGCCCCCTGCCTGCCTGCCCAGCGTGGCAGCCACGCCGAGGAGCGTCTCTTCAAGCACCTCTTCACGGGCTACAACCGCTGGTCGCGGCCGGTGCCCAACACCTCCGACGTCGTCATCGTCAGGTTCGGGCTCTCCATCGCACAGCTCATCGATGTGGTGAGTAGCTCTCCATCCCAAACCCTCCCTGCCCCTGACAGCAGGAGAACACCAAGGGAAAAACGCAGTTCTCCATTCCTGCTGTGTCCTTATCCACCATCGACCTGCCCCAAGGCACCTCTGGGCTTGTCCGTCCATCCATCCCTTCCTCATTCCTTCCGTGCACACCCATCTGTCCACATATCTACCTATCTACCCGTCCATCTATCCACCTATCCACCTCTCCATCTATCCACACGTCTATCTGCCAACCTGTCCACCTATCCATCCTTCCATCTGCCCATCCATCCATCCATCCATCCATCCATCCTTCCATCTACCAACCCACGGGTCTGTACATTTGTCCATCCAGCAGAGAAATCTCGGCCGCACGTTGCCATAGGCTGGTTCCTGCTGCCATCTAGTGAGCAGATACTTCGGGAAGTACAGTCTGATAGAACAACCCTTTAGGTTGGAAGACCTGAGAAGACCTTTAAGGGTAGAAGACCTTTAAGACCACCGAGTCCAACCATCAACCCATGTCCCTCAGCATCACGTCTTTTAGATATCTCCAGGGATGGTGACTCCACCACTGCCCTGGGCAGCCTTTTCCAAGGCTTCACAACCCTTTCCATGAAGAAAGTTCTCCCAATCTCCATCCTCAACCTCCCCTGGACTTGCACTGGGACCAGTTGCTCCCACCCTAGAGGCGGAGGGCAGTGATTTTGGGGGGGTGATGCATTGATGGAGCAAATTCTTGGGCTCTCTCTGCCTCTCTCTGCTCATCTCTCCCTCTGTCCCACCACAGGATGAGAAGAACCAAATGATGACCACAAACGTCTGGCTGAAGCAGGTAGGAGCCTCTTCCCTCTCTGGGGCACAGTATTTGGGGCAGAAAGCCCCTGCCCAAGGGGTCTTGGTGGCACGTCCATGGTGCTGTTCCTCAGAGGGATGCTGCCAGAGGAGGAGGAGGAAGGTGGCACCAGGCAGCTCAGTCCCTCCAGACCAAGGGCCACCCGATATCCTCCCCTCTGTGTCTCCTTCCAGGAGTGGAGTGACTACAAACTGCGCTGGGACCCAGCTGAATTTGACAATGTCACCTCCATCCGGGTCCCTTCCGAGATGATCTGGATCCCAGACATTGTGCTCTACAACAAGTGAGCGATGCTGCCAAGATCCCATCCCATCCATCATCCCATTCCATCCCTGGCACTTCCAGCCCCTTGGACCTCCTTCCCCCCTATCCCACCCCACTGGTAAGGATGCAAAGCAACCTGCATCTGCTTCTCCATGTCCAGTGCTCCTACTCCCACCCATCTCCATGGATGATGCCCAGGAAGGTGAACCCAGGCCCCTGCATGGTGGTCACAACCTCAACTCCAGGCTCATCCCAGCCCTGAGAGCTGAGGGATTTCCTCACCCTATTTCTTGGTGGAAAACCTTCTTCTTCCTCTGATTTTCCAACTCTCTACCCCCACAGTGCTGACGGGGAGTTTGCTGTGACCCACATGACGAAGGCCCACCTCTTCTCCACGGGGACGGTGAAGTGGGTGCCACCTGCCATCTACAAGAGCTCCTGCAGTATTGATGTCACCTTCTTCCCCTTCGACCAGCAGAACTGCAAGATGAAGTTCGGCTCCTGGACCTACGATAAGGCCAAGATCGACCTGGAGAACATGGACCACCACGTGGACCTGAAGGATTACTGGGAGAGCGGTGAGTGGGCCATCATCAATGCCATCGGCACCTATAACTCCAAGAAGTATGACTGCTGCACTGAGATCTACCCCGACATCACCTTCTGCTTCATCATCCGTCGCCTCCCGCTCTTCTACACCATCAACCTCATCATACCCTGCCTGCTCATCTCCTGCCTGACCGTGCTGGTCTTCTATCTGCCCTCCGACTGCGGGGAGAAGATCACCCTCTGCATCTCTGTCCTGCTTTCCCTCACCGTCTTCCTGCTGCTCATCACGGAGATCATCCCCTCCACCTCCCTGGTCATCCCTCTCATCGGCGAGTACCTCCTCTTCACCATGATCTTCGTCACGCTCTCCATCATCATCACCGTCTTTGTCCTCAACGTCCACCACCGCTCCCCCAGCACCCACACGATGCCTCGCTGGGTCCGTAGCTTCTTCCTGAACTTTATCCCTCGCTGGCTCTTCATGAAGAGACCCCCGGCGCTGCCTCCCCCAGAGGGGACCCCGGGGCAGTATGACCTCCCGGGGACCAGGCTCAGCACCTCCAGGTGCTGGCTGGAGACTGATGTGGATGACAAGTGGGAGGAGGAGGAGGAAGAAGAAGAGGAGGAGGAAGAAGAGCAGAAGACATACCCCAGCCGCGTGTCCCAGGCAGGCTCCCGTGACCAGGCTGCCCAGTGCCGCTATGGCTGTGGGCGCCAAACTGGGAAGGCATCAGTGGGCTCAACCCCTCGGGTGCCCCCCAAGGAGGAGGAGGAGGAGGAGGAGGAGGCAGGCTCAGACCGGGGGTTGTCACTGTCCCCCAGCATCCTGAAGGCCCTGGAAGGGGTGCAGTACATCGCGGACCACCTGAGAGCCGAGGATGCTGACTTCTCGGTGAGTGGGGGTCCCTCCGAGGACTGGGGTGGATGAGGAGGGGGTTCACCTCTTCTACCTCCATGGGGAGGTCCGTGCTGTCCCCCCTCTTTGGTTCCCCGGCTGCTGAGGACCCACCTCAAGTGTGGTGTCCAGTTTTGGGCTCTTCACAACAGGAAAGACCTTCTTGTTCTCTACAACTCCCTGGAAGGAGGGTGTAGCCAAGGGCAGTCAGTCTCCTCTCCCAAGGAACAGGTCGTGGGATCAAGAGAAAGTGGCCTCAAGTTGTTCAGGGGAGCTTGAGAACAGAGATTGGGAGAACTTTCTTCCTGGAAAGGGTTGTGAAGCCTTGGAAGAGGTTGCCCAGGGCAGTGATGGAGTCACTGTCCCCGTAGGGATGTCAAAGCTGGGCAGACGTGGTGCTGAGGGACATGGGTCAGTGGTGGGTTGGGCAGTGTTGGGTTGATGGTTGGACTTGAGGATCTGAAAAGTCCCTCCAACCTGAACAATTCTATGACCTAAAACCAGGCAGAAGATCAACAATCACCTCCTGGGAGGCATCTGGTCCACAGGGCCAGTTGAGGGTTCCTCCAGGTCCCATCCAGGCCGGCTGCAGAGATGTTGGAAGGTGTTCAAGGCCAGGCTGGATGGGGTTTGGATCAACCTGGTCTGGTGGGAGGTGTCCCTGCCCATGGCAGGGGGGTTGGAACTGGATGATCTTTAAAATACCTTCCAACCCAACCCATTCCATGATTCTGTACTAAGTTCCTCTCCTGCCCTGGGAGAGCCGTGATGGCTCAACCTGTCCTGCTGGGACCCAGCTCAGAGGCTGCACCCCTACTTTTCTCCAGGTGGTTTCAGAAAACCCTGGGTGGGATTAGCTCTGCCCCAAGGAGTCTCCCCAGGAAGGTCCATCCCCCAGCTCCGCTACTCCAGGACTTCCCCCAGACATGGGACATCTCCTCACCTTGAGGCAAACAGTGGGTGTAGAGGAAGCCCTGGGTGGTCTCCTAACCCCAAGGGGTCCTCAAAAAAGGGGGGTTGCATCTTCTGTCCATGCTCACTGCCCCTTTCTGCTCCGCAGGTGAAGGAGGACTGGAAGTACGTGGCCATGGTGATCGACCGCATCTTCCTCTGGGTGTTCATCATCGTCTGCTTGCTGGGCACCGTGGGGCTCTTCCTCCCACCCTACCTGGCAGGGATGATCTAGGAGGCCAGGCCAGGCCAGGCTATGGTGGGGATGGCAGGAGATGCACAGTCCCTTCTCCTGCGAGGACATGAGTGCATCCATGGCGGACCCTTGGATGGGAAAGGCGGGGTGAAGGAAGGGCTGCGACCTGGGGATGGTGGAGATGGATGGTAGTGACATCCATCCTGGCACCAAGAAAGGCATGGAACAGGTTCTCCATTGCTTGAGCACAGGCTGGAGGCATCTGGGAGAGGCATTTGCCTCCTCAAGGTGCTGCAAGTCCTACCCAAAACCCAAGAGCTGCATCTGGTTGTGATTCCCAACATGCTGGCCAAGAAGAGGGGACATCCCAGCTGCTTTAGGGCACATCCTGACCTCACGGTGCTCAGGACCACAGGATGATGTGGGGCAGGCAATAACACCTTGGATGGTCCATGAAGAAGGGGTACAACCATGGGAGGAGAAAGAGGGAGGCTCCTACTCATCCTCATGGCTTGGGGGTCTCTGCTCTGCAAAGCCCACCAGGAGCAGAACCCTCTGCAACCCCTTGGCACCAGTGGTCACTTCCACACCATCCCACATCAGAGCTTGGGGGGGCAGGGAGGTAGGAAACACAGAAATGGGGGTAGCTTGGAAGGGACAACCCACCCAGACATGGCCAGAGAGAGCCCACGGACCCCAGGAGCTCAGGGGTGCTGCCTCGTGCCAAGGCTGGTGGACCCCACTGGTGTGTGTGTGGAAACCTGGACTGCTGAGGTCCATCCCGAGCAAATCATCTTCTCCATCCCACGGTGGATCCCAAACCACCTGGTCCTAATGACTGCTGCAACTTAGCATTTCATTTCCAGCTTCCACATAGACCCAAAGACCACTGATTACAGAGCATCTCCTCTCTTCTCCCATGCCCTGAGAGACACCAGGTTTCTCCTGCAAGGTTTTCTTCTCCAGGAGCTCGACCCATCGTGGTGCTGGATGCAGTCTGGGAGGGATTTTGGGGGGCAAAAGGGGCTGGAATAAATGGTGCCATGGAGGGATGTACCTGTCCTGAGGGTGTTGCAGCCTTTGGTTGGCTCAAACGTGGACACACGGGGCTGAGAAATGTGATGTGGGAGGAGTGGGTACCCAGGTGTGGATGGATGGATGGATGGATGGATGATGAGGCCACCAGGGCACAAACTCTGGGATGATGCCCCTGACACATGGCACTAAAACTCTCCCAACACCCTTCTTTTGGGGGACACCCCATTTTCATGGCTGTTCTACCCCACATGAAGGTCTTCAAGGTCCCTTCCAACCCAAACCGTTCTACAATTCTATGATTCCTGATGCTCCTCCAGAAGCAAAGCTCTGCAGATACTTTCTTGGAAGTCCAGGATTCTTGTATGGATAGTAGCTCAAATGAGAGGGCAATGGGGCTCCAGGGAAGCTGTGGATGCACCAGAAGGTTCATCCCAGGAGGTCCCCTGTGGATGCTGCCACCGGGACAGCGCTTCCCCACACCGGCAAGCTCTGAGCAGAAGGACAACCTCCTTCTGTGAAGGTGCTGGTGACCAGGGAACGTGTGCCCAGGGCAGGGGAGGGCGGTGAGGGCCAACCACAGGCACGGCAAGACTTTTGTGCATGGTTTATCTCAGCTGGAACGAGCAGCGCTGTGGGAAGATGCTGGGGAAAAGCCCGAACCGTTACGGTTTCCAACTCGAAAGCACAAACCCAACAGAGACTTGGTTTCACCATCCTTGCTTACACAGAGCAGGTCGGAGAAAACTCTGGCTGGAAGAGGCACCCTTCTCCTCCTGGTCTGTGCCACCCAAGGCTGAGGACCACCGAGGTCCCATCCCCAACCCCAGTGCTCCGCAAGGCTTGGAACTGGTCAGACTCCAGCGCCTGGAATTACCTCCATCATTAAATAAACTCTTCTATACAATGTACAAGGGGACACCAATGGTCCCTCTGGCCACAGCTCTCATGGGGACCACCTCTGGGGTGCCACCTCCCCATGGCCACCACGTCCCTTGGTGGCGAGGAGCAGGGTGCAGGTCCCCCATGGCGACATGCCGCCCGCGGCCGTCTGTCCTCAGAGGGGCCGAGGGACGGACACACGGAGCTGGGGACAGCCACCACCGAGCCAAAGGGACCTTCAGCTTCCCCTTGGAGATGGCCAGGTCCCCTCCCCAGCCCTTGGCAGGGACGAGTCACCAGATGCCTCCCTTCTTCAGAAGACCAAGGAGACGACGCTAAAGACACGAGCGGCTGCAGGAGGAGGGGGGACAGGGAGGGCAGGACGGCGAGGCCACAGGAGACACACAAAAGCCAGCTCCTCCTCAAGGTTCTCCTCCCATCTCCAGCACGGGGGGGTCCCTCTCCTCCTCCTCCTCCTCTCCTTCTCCCCACCCCTTCTCCTCCTTCCCTCTCTCCTTCCCCTGCCTTCACTCCAAGCACAGCTTCACCAGGTTGGCCTGGACCTTGGCTTGGTCCACGGCATCCAGGAGGTTCTTGGCGTCCACGGCCAAGGCGTGGGAGGCCGTCAGCATCTGCCTCTTGCACTCCTCGCTCAGCGAGGTGACGGCGTTCTGCTGCGCCAGGCGCATCTTGTTGATGAGCTCGGCCAAGTCGTTGTTGAGCAGCTTCTGGGTCCCCTCGATCTGAGCAGGACAGGCAGGAGGTGAGGGATACGGGTACCACCAACACCCAACCCCCCAGGCAAGACCCTTCTTCCCACCTCCCCCTGGTCCTACCTCGGTGCGGGAAGCGGCAGGAAGGATGGGCAGGATCTCGTCGACGCTACCGATCAGCTTCCGCAGGGAAAGGCCCACGTTCTGCAGGGAGAGTGGAAGGGTTAGGATGGTTCCAGGGTTTGGATGGCTCCAGGTATGGGCACAGGGAAGTGAGATGTGGGAATAGTCCATGTCACCGTGTCAAGGAACCCATTTGGAGAGGGCCATGGTGGGACACTTGCCAATTGTTGACTCAAGGACCCAAGGGAGGAGCAGGGGGTGGTGGAAACTCCCCCACCATTGACCCGAGGACTGAACAGAGGAGCAGAAAGTGCTGGAAAACCTCTCACTGTTGGTCCAAGAACTCAATGGAGAAGCCAGGCACGTTGAAATCTCTCTCATTATTGACCCAAGGACCCAAGAGTGGAACAGGGCACGTTGGAAACCCTCTCACCATTGACCCAAAGACCCAAGAGTGGAACAGGGCATGTTGGAAGCCCTCTCACCATTGACCTAAGGACCCAAGAGTGGAACAGGGCACGTTGGAAACCCTCTCACCATTGACCCGAGGACCCAAGAGTGGAACAGGGCACGTTGGAAACCCTCTCACCATTGACCCAAGGACTCAAAGGAAGAGGTGGGAAAGTTGGAAATGCACCCTCCTACGTGTGTGAGACCTTCTGGAGAAGGATGTTTGGTGGGTGTGGCTCAGCAGACTCATTTCCCATGCCTTTGGTGTTGTCCCTACCTTCACCACGACGATGTACCCCTCTGGGGGCAGGAGGGTGATCTCATTCTTCAGCTGCAGCACAGCCCTCACCAGGTCCATGACATTGCTGTAGACAGTGTCATCTGTGCGGTCCAGGTTGGCAGTGGGGGCTGGCTGGATGGACTGTTGAGGAACGGGGACATGTTTGGGTCAGATGGACCAAGGGGACACGTAGGGAAAGACCAACAGCTACGGGAAGTCCTGGTTGGATCCATCCACCTCCCACCCACAGCCCTGATGCTGCTGGATTTGTCTGATCAGAAAAGGTCCATCCTGCAGATGCAGAGGGATGATGGAGGGTGGAGGAAGAGAACTGGGACTATGGTGGTCCCATCCAGGAAGGTCTTACCTGTGCCCCGAGTCTTGGAGGCTTCTGGGGGAGCCCTGTGAACTCCGCTATGCCATCAGTAAGGGAAAGAAGGAGAGTCACTCTGGTTGTCCCCCCAGGAACACAGAGCTCCTGCAAGAACCCAGTGCCCCATGCCACATCCCTCCCCACGCTGGAGAAGCGTGTCCCACTGCAGCTGGACACCCTGACCCACCCCAGCTGGGCCACCTCCCCACAGGGACCCCCATAACCAGGCAGACCCCCGCCTTGGGTAGGCAAAGGTGATCCCCATCAGCTGGGAATTCTTCCATGGAGGATCCCAAAGCTAGGGGAGATATGGCCCCGTGGCTCCCGGCAGCTCAGTGCAAGGGTCTCCACTTGCAACCCCAAAGTGGGGGTCCCGGGCAGCCCCACACCCCAGGCAGCTCTGGGCACTCACTGTAATCCGTCTCCTTCTCCGGGAGCAGCTGTGGAGGGAAGAAACAGGGAATGAGAGGCACAAAGTCCCTCCTGGAGGCAGGGAGGAGACATCACCATCCCCTCCTGAGGTTCTGCTGGGGAGCTCCAGTCCACCAGCATTCCATCCCTTTAACATTTTCAGATCAATCTTCCCAGTGCCAGGGGCATGGATATAAATACAACCCATCCATGCCAAAGCAAATCCAGACACCCCCAGGGGAAGGATCCCCCTCCTGCACCCAAATCTGCCCTGAGCCAGGCTCTGTGGGGCCAGCACCACTCACCGGAGGAGGGTTGTTGTTCATGAACACCTTCGGGTCCTGCAAACGGGGAGAAGTTTTGTGAGAGGTGTGGAAAAAAGGAAAAAGAAAGGGGAAAAAAGGGCTTTTCCTGTTTTCTGGGAGTCTCATGGAACACATCACAGGAGCACATCTCTGCAGGGGCTGGGAGTGTGGGAGGGGAAGGAGCTTTGTGCCCATGGTTGGTCCCATCTCCATCCTCCTCCATCCCCTCCATCCCCATCCTCCATCCCCTCCATCCCCACCCTCCATCCTCATCCTCCATCTCCATTCTCCATCCCAACCCACCACCTCTATCTTCTCCCTGCCTCCTCCTGGGGTACCAGAATCCTCAAACTGCTGCTCCAAATGAAAAAGAAAGAAGTTTGACTGAAGCAGCTGTTTGTGGGGGCGGGGGGAGCCGGGCTTTGCTTCACCGGCTGCCTGAATCCATCAAATAAAGGGATTTTCTGTCTCCTCCCAAGCCTGTCTCACCACAAGGTGATGGATTACTCACACATTCGCTCTCTCCAGCCCTCGTTTCAAATGCGTTATAAAAGCTCATTAAGACACAACTGCAAGTGTTTAACATCTCCCCCAAGTTTCCAAATATCCACTTTGGAATGAAGGAGCTCCCCGAGGTTCTTACAGGTGTGGGAAATAAAGGTTTGGCTGCTGGAGGAACGGTTCCTCCAAGGAAATGTGGGGTTTCCAGCCAGGAAAAACAACCTCAATGACTCTGTGGCTGTTCTAACCTCTTCGTGAGGGTGCAAGGGTTGAAGGCCACTCACCAGGGACTTCTCCTCCTGCCGCAGCCACTGGTAGTCCTCCACCATCTGCTTCTGCTGCTTGTCCAGGACCTGCCGCATCTTGAGCCTCTCCATCTCCCAGAGCTTCTGCGCCTCCTCCCTGCTGCTGGGACGGAGGAAATCTTCCTCCTGGTGTGCAGAGGTGGTGGTGACCAGAAGGGCTGAGGACCTAGAGACCTCCCCTCATTTCGGCACGGGATCCAGAGTCTCATTCCAGGCACGCAAGCCATGCGCCAGACCCCAACAGCCACAAGCCCCCAAACTCAATTTGGGGTTTCCAGCAGGGAGAGGAAGCCACCAGCTGGTCCTACATCTCCCACTACTTCATCCCAGCACCTTCCAGGGATGGCATGCACGGGTCACCGTGGGGAAAAGCTTTTTGTGCCCACGGTGTGGCCATGAAGAGCATCACAACATGCATCCCACCTTCCAGCTCTGATTTGGGGCTGGAATAACCCAGCCCAGGCTGCAAACCACAGGTTGGCATCTCAGGTGACAACACCAAGCGCGATGAAAGGACCCAAAGCCCTGAGGAGCAGTTTGGGTGATGTCTACCAACATGTCTTCACCAGGATATGTGTACCAACATGCACAGCAGGGGGCTGGAGACCCCCCAGAGCCCTTCATGGGCTCAATCCCACCAAACAGCACCCATGGGGTGGCAGGATTTGACCCTCGGACACCTGGCTCAGGAGCAACATTGAGCTGGAAGCAGCGGAGATGGCAGCGGGGAGCAGAGCGTGGTGCAGCCAGAGCATCCTTCCCAGCGAGCCCTCGCCTCGGAGGAGGCCACCGGGATGTCCTCTGGATGTGGTGGGATGTGGGAGAAGAATCCCTCCCTCTCTTACCCTCATGCTGTGGCGCTTGAAGACGTTGTGGCGGTTGAGCGGCGGGGTGTGCAGGGAGTTGGCCGGAGACTGGTATTCCATGGGGTTGGTGAGGGTGGGCGAGCTGGCACACAGACCCTCGGGTACCTGAGAGTGGGGTGAGGGGTGGAGGGGGACCAAGCAGCGGGGTGGCACGGGCACAAAAACAAAGGCCAGAAGGGAGTTAGTGCGGACAGACGGACGGACAGACGGAGCAGACAACGTGGGGAGAGCGGTTTTTGCACCCAGAGTGGCCTCAGGATGGTCCACGCAGCAGGATGGGGACCTTCCTCCCCTGATCAGCTCTTCCTCGCCCTCAGCGCAGGGTTGAGACCTCCCACACTCCTTGCCCAGACCCAAAAAACCACCCAAAATCCGTGCTCTTGAGGGTTTCACCCCGATGCTGAGGGAACCAGCACCGGTGGGGAGAGCCGGGCCCAGGTTGCCCAGAGAAGCTGTGGTTGCTCCATCCCTGGAGGGGTTCAAGGCCAGGTTGGAGGGGGCTTGGAGCCACCTGGGGTGGTGGGAGGTGTCCTTGCCCAGGGCACAAGGGTTTAGGAATTTGATGGTTTTTAAGATCCCTTCCAACCCAAACCATTCCATGATTCTACAGTCATGGGGGGACAGTCACCCAACAGGTCCATGTCCTTCCTGTGCTGAGGACTCCAAAGCTGGACATGGGACTCCAGGTGAGGTCTCACCAGAGCAGAGTAGAGGGGTGATTCCTAGGTTGGATGGGTCTTGGAGCAACCTGGTGTGGTGGGAGGTGTCCCTGCCCAGGGCAGGGGAGTGGAACTGGATGAAGGTCCCAACTCCATTCTATGATTCTATGGGTTGACCTGTTCTCCCTCTGGGCAGCCAAACTCAGGTTGGGTCACACCAAAGGTCCCCTCCCCCCAGCCAGGCATGACACTGCCCTTCCCTGGGGGAAAAACCTCTCAGGGATGGACAAAACACGGGGTGGGCAGAGCTGAGCCCCCGAGAGGTGTGGTGTCCTGCTGGCAAGGTGGCTGGAGGCACTCCGTGGTGGCATGGGGCACCTTGGAGCTCCAAAAGGCATGAGCCCCCGAGGACCTGAGCTTCAGGCTGGGTTTTCCAGTGTCAACCCCTTTGCTCACATCCCTGAGGGATGCTCCAAACACGAATCCTTACCTGGAACTGCAGTTTGGGAGCCAGGAGGTTGTTCTGGGGCGGTGGCTTGTACCTGGGTCTGCTGGGCTGTGGGGAGCAGAGGAGGGAGAAACACGGTGGGTGCAAGATTGGGAGGTCCCAACGGGTTGAGGCAGGGTCATGAACCTGCCTTCACTGCCTCCTCCTCACCTTCGGAGGTGGCTCCTGGAAGGAGGGCTCCATGATTTTGGGAGGCCGGTGGCGGTTGTTCCTCTCCTGCTCCTTGGCCAGCTCCTTCTCCATCAGGTAAATGTCACTGGAATGGGAGATGGAGGGTGACAGCCCCAGGCAGGAGCTTTAGCACATCTCCTACAGCCTGGAGCATGGGGATGCTTGAGTTGGGTGGGCCATGGAAAACACAAGGGAACAAGGAGGGATGAAGGGAAAGGATTGGGAGGACATTGCTTGGTCATGGCCAACCACACCACCACCACGGCTGGTCCCACTGTGATGTGGGCTCAGGACTCTCCTGCAACTCAGGAAGCAAAGCATCTCCATTCCAGCCCAGGCACCACCACCACCACCACCCCAGGTGGGCTCAAATGGTCCCAAAATGGTCCTTGGACTTCGGACTTGGCCAGAAAACTCCAGACCCATGCACCTTTGCTCACCTCAAGCTGCAAACCAAGTCCTTGAACTTGGGCCTTTCGCTGGGGTCGTAGTCCCAGCAGCGCGTCATGAGGGTGTAGAGGACGGGGGGACAGAGGTCAGGCTTGGGCAGGCGGTCTCCCCTCTCCAGCACCCCGATCACATCCTTGTTCTCCAGCCAGAAGAAGGGCTGCTTGCCGTAGCTCAGGATCTCCCACATGCAGACGGCTGCGGGAACAACGTGAGGAACATCAACTGATGCTGCAGCCAGGGGCACAGCCCCTTGCTCAGGTTTTTGGGGACCTGGTGACGTTGCCACTCTTCGTGATGTGACACCAGGTCACTTGGCTATTTGGTCTTTCTGGTCCTTGGGTGCAAACTGCTGAGGAAAACTGCTCTCCTAAAGAGCTCCAAGGAGCCCATCTCCTGGTCACTCCCGATCCCTGTAGGGCTGTTAGGGACAGGCAGATGGACAGAGGCCATGGGGATGGGCAGATGGGCAGGAGCACGGATATTTGGAGGAGGTAGAGTTTAACTCAGCCCCCTCGACTGTCCTGGCTTCACCAGAGGAGGAGGAAGCATCTAATGATGGTTGGATTGGAGGAAGTTCTGGCCTGGAAGCCCTTTCCCCAAGGGAACCCGACCTCCCATAAGCAGGGTTTGGCATCCTTTGGCATCCCGATGATGCCACAGGAGATGGATGATGCCCAGGACCCCACACTGTCCCCGTCCCACCACACACCAAACATCCAGACGTCGCTGGCCGTCGTGAAGCGACGGAAGTTGATGGACTCGGGTGACATCCACTTGATGGGGAGACGGGTGATGGAGGCTGCAGGGAGAGACAGATGGAGGCTCCACCTGATGGAGCAGCCTCAGGGCAGGACAGCAAGGTCTCACCACGGTCTCTGCCCACCCAGGGTTGGAGAGAGTCCTTACCTTTATAGTACTCCTCATCCTCGATGTACCTGGAGAGCCCGAAGTCCCCGAGCTTCACGCACTCTGGGGATGCCACCAGGATGTTCCTCACGGCAATATCCCTGCAAAGAGAGAGACCCTTGGCTGGGGGGGGGATGGAGAGGA